>JAJOOR010000027.1:0-80192 GCA_036250505.1 Solanum acaule
ATATAATTAGTTTATTTTATGAATATACAAAAATTGTGTTAAGAAGATTTGTTTTTTTGATTAAATATTTTTGTTAATTTGTCTAGTTAATTAATAGTTTATATTTTTGAGTTATTTAGTTTATAATTAAGTTAATTATTTTATTTCATTAAGATTCAGAAGCTCCTTAATTAATTAATATTATTCGTCTTATTTAATTTTTAACTAGTCACAATCCATAACATAATTATTAACAACATCTACACTTTAAAATAATTATTAAAAATGTAAATATATCAATATTTTGGAAAATAAATTGTATCCTAACAGTATTATTTTTCTTTCTTTTTGTTTCTCAAATCAGGCCCGTATTGGACCAATTTTTACTGCACTATCCGGTAAAAAATAAAAAAATATCTCCTCATTACCCACTTATCCCTCTTTCTAGGTTTGACCCCCCAAATCACTCCTTTCTCTCTCTCTTTCCTTTTTCACCATTGTTATCTTCTTTCCTTATTCAAGAAAATCAACTCTTCGAATTTCCTACACTTTGTTCAATAAATCTCACAATTAATTCAAAAGATTTTTCACCCATTGGTAAAGGTAAATTCGAAGTCAACAAGTACTTTGTGAGATTTCTTGTGATTTTGTTTTCATATTCACCTAGTATTTTGTATTTCGGATTTTTAATCTTTTAAACAATATTGTTCGATTTTTTTGTCAGTTTGTTTTCATATTCGCCAAGTATTTTGTGATATTTCTCTCTTTTATGTATATCATATTTTTTGTCTTTCAAACACTATTGTTTCTATCTTTTTTTTTTGTGATTTTGTTTTCATATTTGAGATTTAGTAGAATGTGCTAATCTACATTAAAATTCATACATCATATATTGTTTGATTTTTTATACATTCAAATTTAATAATTTTGAATTTTTCTTATAGGGTTACTAATGCACAAGTGAATACGGATTCAGATTTGGGTTTGTTGAAAAAAATTATCGGAAAAATGACATAATAGACGATAACAAGAATAAGAACAAGAAAGAACGAATCTGAGATAAAGGTTGCAAAATTGTATTCATATTAATATTTTTTTTTCAATTGTTTTTCTTTTACTTAGCATTTGTATTTTTATTAAGAACTTTTTATTTCTTTTTTAGTTTGTAGTTATTCAAATAGGTATGTCAAATGGATTTGTATTTCTTAAGCATAAATGTATCCAACTTTTCACACTCAATTTTTTTTTGAATATTGTATCCTTCCTCCACAAATTGTACTATTTCTACTATGTATGTTATTTTTTTTCCAGAATCTTGTATCACTAATTCTTTCATAGTCAATTTATATATTTTTTTTTATAATATTGTATCTTTCCTCATCAGATTTTATTTATTTCCACCATGTATGCTATTTTTTTTTCTAGAATTTTGTATCCTTTCATAAATCGTATTCATTCGTAATGATTAGAATATACTGATATACAGTCTTTAATATTTTTGTAATACAAATAAAAAAAATATTTTTCAATCATGTAATATAATTTTGATCACTGGATACAATTTGTAATTTTTACTATGAAAGTAAAATACCAATTTTAATTTTAATGGTAAAGTGAGCACATAAAATGTAAAAAATTATTGGTATACAATTACGATGAAAATATAATAAAAAGAAAGTTGATCCAATCGAATGAGAAAGGGCATCTCTTTTGAAATTGTAACTGATGAGAAATTTTAAGTCATATGTTGCTTTTTAAAAATATTATCTCCACTGATTTTCTTCTTTCTGTTATTAAATAATTGTATTCTTGCAAATCAAACAAATAAAAAATAATACATAAATCAGGTAGATAACAAACTAAAACATTAACATTTTAAATAAATATTAAAAATGTGGCTAAGGGATCTTATTAAATGTCAAAATATTGACATTTTAAAAATTTTCCCATATGAGTTTCAGCCAATTTTTTCCCAAATAATAAGCCCACATCGATATTCCCAATTCCCATTAATAACAATAAAACAGCCCACCAATTCTCTCTTCGAAATCCAGCAACACCCAATTCTTCACACTCAGCTCACCCCAACACTTCAAGTCTAAATAGCTCATCAACTACGATACACCACATCAAGACATACATAGTACTCTCATCCCAAATGCCTCGAGTCTTTCTTCCCCAAAAATCCCAAACAAACACACAGCTACACGATCGTCACAACCTTATCTAAGGCTTGAATTTAAAATCCCTTTAGATTCACCCCCAAACCCATCAGATTTCCCCTATAAATACCCGTCTCCATTTCACTGATGGAGGAAGTTTTTTTAGAGAAAGGATTTTACTCTTAAAGCACAAAAAAATATCCCGCATATGCATATTCTAAAATAGAGTAATTTTCAATTTCTTTTTCTTGAATTCAAACTTTTTTTGCTCACCGGAACTAATTAGAATCAATTCGCAGTGGTGTTAGTTCTTCGTGGTTAAACTCGTAATATTAATTTGCTCCTCCGAAGAAGGTACTTCCTCCTCTTTTTGTTCTTATCCGCTTTAATTTTCTTACAATTTAAGATTCTGTTCAATAGTGTATAGATTTTTCTTTCAATCTTTACTTGACTTTATGAACATGTATTACCAACACTATTATTGTTCGAACTTCTGAAAATTTTATTTTATATATCATGTGATGCTTAATGATTTTAAAGGTTTTACTGTCTCATGTCTTTCCCCTCCTCATTATTCAGTTGACGGATTTGCGAACTGAATTAATTGTGGAACGTTTTCTGTAATTTAGCTCCATTAAAATGAAGTATGAATTGATTTGTTAGGCATTGATGTTAGCATATGTTGGTAAAGAAATCACAGTGTCATGATTTAAGATAATAACTTCTCAGATTGAAAAAGCTTACTACTTGAGTTCTTTTTTTGTATTATTTTTGTTCTAATCTTTCTAAAAAATGATTTTTGATTGGAAAATGATTGTAAGAATTATCATGTTATCTACTTATTAGTTTAGTTTGATATAGTAGCCTTTTTAGTAGTTATAATTTTGGGCCTTTAACTTCACTATTTTGCTAGCTTAACATGGATACAATATATATAGATATTATTTTCCTTTCTCTCTCTTTCCTTTTTCATCATTGTTATCTCCTTTCTTTGTTCAAGAAAATAAACTCTTCGAATTTCCTACATTTTGTTCAATAAATCTCATAATTAATTCAAAAGATTTTCCACCCATTGATAAAGGTAAATTCGAAGTCAACAAGTACTTTATTTCTTGTTATTTTATTTTCATATTCACCTAGTATTTTGTATTTCAGATTTTTCGTATTTTAAAAAGTATTGTTCAATTATTTTGTCAGTTTAGTTTCATATTCACCAAATATTTTGTGAGATTTCTCTCTTTTTATGTATTTTATATTTTTTGTCTCTCAAACAATATTGTTTCGAGTTTTTTGTGATTTTGTTTTCATATATGAGATTCAGTAGATTGTGCTAATCTACATTAGCATTCATACATCATTCTTTTTTTTGATTTTTTATACATTCAAATTTAATAATTTCAAAATTTTCTTATAGTGTTACTAATGCACAAGAGAATACAAATTCAGATTTGGGTTTGGTGAAAAAAATAATCGGAAAAAATGACATAGAAGACGAAGAACAAGAAAGAGCAAATCAGAGAAGAAGGTTGCAAAATTGTATTCATATTAAGATTTGTTTGTCAATTGTTTTTCTTTTACTCAGCATTTGTATTTTTATTAATAACTTTTTATTTCGTTTTTAGTTTGTAGTCATTCAAATAGGTATGTCAAATGGATTTGTATTTCTTAAGCATAAATGTATCCAACTTTCCACAGTCAAGTTTTTTTTATAATTTTGTATCCTTCCTCCACAAATTGTACTATTTTCACTATGTATGCTATTTTTTTTCTAGAATCTTGTATCCCTATTTCTTTTATAGTCAATTTATATATATTTTTTAGAATACTATATCTTTCCTCAACAGATTTTATTTATTTTCACCATGTATACTATTTTTTTTCAAAATCTTGTATTCTTTCATAAATCATATTCATATGTAATGATTAGATTATACTGCTAAACAGTCTGCAATATTTTTGTAATACAAATAAAAGAAAAATATATTTTGCAATGATGTAATATATTTTTGATCACTCATATACAATTTGTAGTTTTCACTATGAAAGTAAAATACCAATTTTAATTTGAATGGTAAAGTGAGCACATAAAATGTAAAAAATTATTGGTATACAATTACGATGAAAACATAATAAAAAGAAAGTTCATCCAATCGAAGGAGAGAGGGGATCTCTTTTGAAATTGTAATTGATGAGAATTTTTAAGTGATATGTTCCTTTTTTAAAATATTATCGCCACTAATTTTCTTCTTTCTATTATTAAATAATTGTATTCTTGGAAATCAAACAAATAAAAAACAATACATAAATCAGGTACATAACAAACTAAAACATTGACATTTTAAATAAATATTAAAAATGTGGCTAAGAGATCCTATTAAATGTCACATATTGACTTTTGTTAAAATTTTCCCATATGATTTTCTGCCAATTTTGGCCCAAATTATAAGCCCACATCGATATTCCCAATTCCCATTAATAACAATTAAACAGCACACTAATTCTCTCTTCGAAATCCAGCAACATCCAATTCTTCACACTCAGCTCACCCTAACACTACAAGTCCAAATAGCCCATCAACTACGATACAAGACATCAAGACATACATAATACTCTCACCCCAAATGCCTAGAGTCTTTCTTCCCCAAAAATCCTCGACAAACACACAGCAACGCTGCCTATCACAACCTTATCCAAGGCTTGAATTTAAAATCACTTTAGATTCACCCCCAAACCCATTAGATTTCTCCTATAAATACACGTCTCCCTTTCACTGATGGAGGAGGGTTTTTTGGAGAAAGGTGCCATTAAAGCACAAAAAAATAAAAAAAATCCAATAGATGCATACTCTAAAATAGAGTAATTTTTAGTTTCTTTTCCTTGAATTCAAACTTTTTTTGCTCACCGAAACTGATTAGAATCAATTCGCGGTGGTGTTAGTTCTTACAATTTAAGATTCTGTTCAATAGTGTATAGTTTTTTCTTTCGATCTTTACTTGACTTTATGAACATGTATTACCAACATATTACTGTTCGAACTTCTGAAAATTTTGTTTTGTATATCATGTGATGCTTAATTATTTTAAAGGTTTTACTGTCTCAGTTTCTTCCCCTCTTCATTTTTCACTTGACGGATTTGCGAACTAAATAAAATATGGAACGTTTTCTGTAATTTAGCTCCATTAAAATGAAGTATGAATTGATTTGTTAGGCGTTGATGTTAGTATATGTTGGTAAAGAAATCACAGTGTCATGATTTAAGAGAATAACTTCTCTGATTGAAAAAGCTTATTACTTGAGTTTTATTTATGTATTATTTTTGTTCTAATCTTTCTCAAAAATGATTTTTGTTTGGAAAATGATAGTAAGCATTATCATGTTATCTACTTATTAGTTTAGTTTGATGTAGTAGCCTTTTTAGTTGTTATAATTTTGGGCCTTTAACTTCACTATTTTGCTAGCTTAACATGGATACAACATATATAGATATATTTTTTCATGTTTAGCAAAGCAATAGCTTTTAGTATATCTATTATTTAGTTTACAGTTTATCTACGTGACATGCATATTAGCATTTGTCTTCTCTTTTTTCTCATAGGTTAGCTACACTTTTAATATATAAATATAACTAGCATGTGCAAAAGATCATTGTTTATTTTTGTTCCCAAAGATCATTACAATCATCTTGAAATAAATAATTATTTGTTCTTTCTTATTTGTCATATATGAGTATTGGTATGAATCTAATTGTCTTCTCCATTCTCTTTATGCATGAACCATGCGTGAATGAGTCATTTGGACTCTATACTTGTTTATCGTTGACTTGTTTGGAGTCGGCCTTAATCTTGTTCGAACGAAAAGAAAATTGATATATATGGAAGGGAAGCTAATATACAAGTTTTAAAAACAAAATATAAATGTAAAGGGCTGATATACTGGATGATATACATTGATATACAATAGGTGCATACAAAAATGGAAACTGAGCCAAAAGCCCAAAAACATCAGCAAGTTTGATCCAAAAAGTGGTCCAAATTCATCTTCTCCTTTACTCTCTTAAATTATATAATTGTGATTATTTATTATTTGATTTTG
Source organism: Solanum acaule (assembly GCA_036250505.1). Taxonomy (NCBI): domain Eukaryota; kingdom Viridiplantae; phylum Streptophyta; class Magnoliopsida; order Solanales; family Solanaceae; genus Solanum; species Solanum acaule. Next base: position 6,234 of record JAJOOR010000027.1, read on the forward strand.
ATTAACTGCAGCTTAAATTTTTTTGTCTTAACTTAGTTAAATTCCCCAAATAATGAACAATTTTCCTCACAAGTTTTGTCAATTACATTATTTTTGGTTAAATGGTCTCACTAAGTTTTCAAAATGACATCTTTTTCAAGGTGACTTCGAAGGTTCTTTTATTTGTTTTCAAACTAATTCTTTTCAAGTTAGTCAAATAAAATTTCAAATCGTTGGATAACCATATGTTAGTGGCTACTTTAAGTGTTAATATCTTCTTAAAGTAGAACTAAGTACCTCTTACCTATTTTTTCTAAAAAAATGAAAGATTATCAGTGAAGATCTTTTCAAATTAAATTTTCTTAATTTCTTTATAAAATGAACTGACGACTCCTTTTAAAAATGATTTTTTCTCTTAAAAGTTGAATTGATTTTTTGTAAACCGGTTATTTCTTAATGTAACAGAAATGATGAATATGCTGGGGATTTAATTAGGTTCTAACCATTAGACTTGATTGTTTTAGAATAATTGTTTAGGGTTTTAATAATTGCCAAATTATTTTTCCTTATTTGTGCCTTATTTATTTAATTTGTGTTATTAAATTGTCATTTGCATTCATGACATACTTCCGTCACCACAACACAAATATACAGTATAATAAATAATGGTTTTGCGACCCTGCAACTAAACTTTTTTATACTTAACCCTTTACGGAATGATTGGTTTGTCCCGCGACCAATGGTGGTCATAGTTCCAACCTATGTTGTCCACTTGAGCCCCGATCTTTCAAAAGCCACTCTTAGTCAACTAGCGTAGAGTGAAATCAAATCTCTAAATTTAGCGCATTGAACTAAGATGACCCAATACTTAATGTGTGTGTTTGACCCATTAGAAAGATCACATTGAATCCAAAATGACCCCCGGCCTAAATGAACATTCATGTTTTTGTGTTTAAATTTGAAGGACGTATACGTTGTTTGAATATCCATTGTCTATTGGGGTTGAAAGTATATTTTACTAGCTTATTTTAGTCGAAGAAGGATTTTCACAAGTTACCATTTCATCAAAAGCCGTTGGCATTCGAAGATGACAAGGAGTTCAAGTACGTCCAAATACTCCTCGAGTCTTTAGTTTCCCGATAAAATTTGAACCTCACTTTCAAATTCTAAATCTGACTCTCTCATCTCAGAAAAAGTTTAACCCACCATCTTGAGTCTTTAGTTTCCCGACAAAATTTGAAGTTCACTTTCAAATTTTAAATCTTACTCTCCCATCTCAAAAAATGTTAAACCCACCATCTCGAGTCTTTAGTTTCTCGATAAAATTTGAACTTCACTTTCAAATTCTAAATCTTACTCTCTCATCTCAGAAAAAAGTAACCCACCATCTTGAGTCTTTAGTTTCCCGCCAAAATTTGAACTTAACTTTCAAATTCTAAATCTCACTCTCTCTCAGAAAAAGTTTAACCCACCATCTCAAGTCAAAAAAAGATTGTCCAACTACGAAGGACCTGAATTCTCTCCCATGAGATACGTAGGCACCTTGTCAAGGCTCGGACCCTATTTTTGAGAAATTCTATTTTTCCACTCTTGCAAGTAGATTAGAGTTTCATATCAAACGAGGTTAGAAGTGCAATACTAAAGGATACAAAAGAACCTTGGTTCAACACAAGTCAACCTTTCTTATTCACTAATACCAAATTCAAATAGATAAATTCCTATCCCTTTAATCATATTTTCCTATACCTTTGGGCTAGTTTATTTTCGGGAGAAGCAACTCTTATGTTTTTGCAGTAATGTGTGTGATATTTTGTATTATTTATCATCTTTACACACTAACAAAATTTTCTTTTGAATTATTTTTCTTGTTAAGTACTCAAAATTGATCTGTGTCAAAAAAATCAGAGAACATCCATACTTCACTGACCAAAGGTTTTCAAAAGACAAAGAAAAATAAACTAGCCCAAAGGTTCCTTCACTGAACAAAGTTTGTCAAAAGACAAAGAAAAAGTAGGTAAAATGCTTAGAACATTGATTTGATCGAAATTGTTGTGAATGACCCTATCATTACTAAACAGAACTAATTGATTGCACAACTGTTCCAACAAATTGCTTAAATGAGGGTTGAAATGCATAAGAACTGATTTTTGACAAATATGGCTATCATTGCCAACATTCCTACTCCAGGCAACGGAAGGCCGCCACTCCATTTTTTAATTTAAAATCCAACATTCAAATATCTTCCAAACATTTTCCTAACAATTCATCCACCGCTACAATTTCAAAACCTCCTAACATCTACCTTACCACCCCTAACCCACATTATGCTAGCTCCTCACACCAAAGGTTACCTACTCCTAAAATTCCAAATACCAACAGTTTTCGGATTTTTTCTCATGCGCAACACCCAGGAGAGTTTTTAGGCTAAACTAGAGCTAAACGTGAGGGTTAACATCAAGGAAGAAAGATTAGGGCCAAGGGCAAAGGGACAAGGGCCATGGCTGCCCAAGCCTTGCCAAGGCACTGTTCCATGACCACGAGGGCCTCTACGACCAATGGTGGACACTGATGTTTGCATAATCAAGACACAACTTCCGATGCAAGTGTCTACGATCGTGCAATAGTTTGTTCACCCAACCAAGGGTTGGAATCGTTCCCAAGGGAGAGGTTTTGAGAATTAATAAAAAAATAATATTTACTTCTAACTAGTCGTAGCTAAAGAAATTAACGATTAAAAACATTGTAAATTAAAGGGGGACACAAGAGTGTCAATTAACAATGGGGGGTTTTGTCACAAGTAAGTAAAAACATCAAAATAAACAAGGATTTCTAAGTAATGAGAAGGGATCCTTGAGATGTGATGGGAATACGAGTTAAGTTAGATTATTGGGTACATGATTTCGATAGAAGATTCATAGAATAATTGTGACTAGGTTAAACTGTAAGGGGGATAAGCTCTCTCTCGAGCAACTTACCCCATTTCGAATGCGTTCCTCTCGGACACCCTCTTGCCGCATGAAGACCAACCTACGCCTTTACCCACTCACTCTCTCGAGCTGAGTGTGTGGGAATGAGACTAGGATTCACTCTCTCGAGCTGAACCTTATGTCGACCCACTCCCACCGGCCATCAATTTAATAATTTTAGTTTTACGACCTCTCTCTCGAGCAAGCCGAAAACACATAAATAAATTTGTGTTTGCACTACAAATTCATTAAATTCATCCACAACTACTAAACGAAATCACAACTAAACTATGATTAAACTATCAGTAAGCAAGACCCAACAATTATCTTAACCCATATTCGCTAAATCACACCCAAAGAATTGGGGTTTTTAGCCACACATGTATAAGAGATAGAAATTTATACCAAATTGAGCTCGCATTCAACTGGATATGAAGATTTAAGTCTTGATATAGGCCAAAATTGAAGAATCCAAGAGACCCACATCCAAATCTTGAAGATGAAACCCTTTGGATCTTCAAGTCTTAAAAAACCTCTCAAAATTAGAGCAAAAATATCAAAAAGTACTATTCTATATGAAAATTATAATAATTGTTCGACTCTTAAAACTACAACTCTAATTAGTATTTATAGTTTTCACAGATTTGTGCTGCAGCGGATCATTCGGCGTCGTTAGTCGGAATCACCGATCAACCCAGCAATTCGTCCTTTGGTGTAGTTCATCGCCGTCTTGCACCAGCCATCAGCATCGTCGTGCTCTAGGTCATTGGGCGACATGGTACTGCTTCGTGAAACTTCTCGGCGATGTGCCGACTGCTCCCTTTTTCCGCCGACTTGATCCTTTCCTTCAGGGCTCATCACACTGGAACAAAAGGCGAAGTAAGACCCTTCGACGACTCGCCAAGTGGACTCGGCGATCCTCAGGCCTTCATTTCTTCGTTCTTTACAGCCTTCTCATTCCTTTTTGCGACGTAGTGTCCATGCTTTCCTTCAAACTTCAAATACCTGAAACTTAAGCGTTTTCATCAGATATTGAGATAAAATAAGCATTTGAGGACACAATTTCTATTAAACTATAGCCCTAAATGAGTCCAATTTGTGGACTCATCAACACCCCCAACTTAAACTTTTGCTTGTCCTCAAGTAAAACTCAAGTTCAGCAGTTCAACAAGGATGTCTCAAACAGTGCTACACAAGACTCAATTATGAATGTACACATCAAGACTCAATTTACTTATGCAAGGATCAATTGTGTACTCAAAGATTCAAGTTGTGACACACCATTACCAAAGATTCTCAAGCTCGCAATACTTGCTTCAAATGCAAGTTCAAGCTCAACAAAACCCTTTGAATTCCCTCACACAAATGATGATTCCATTTTCACACGCAAAGGTATAATCAATTTAATGTTCATGAATCAGATACAACTCTCACACTCACAAATATGAACACAATGCATGCTTTCACCCATAAGTTTGCCCATATTTTCCAATCACCATTTGTTTCGACTTTCTCAAGATCACAAAGGTCTTAACAAGGCTTGTAACGGGGCTGAGTGCAAAGGTATGATCAGTTAGGCTCAGTGACTTTTATCCTCATGAAATGTGGTGCTCTCAACACTTCCTTTCTTTTTCCTTCATCATTTTCATTAGTGCATCATAGGTCATCCTATTATTCGCTTCCCATGGATTGTTCGGAGCCCTATTTCTTTGGTACTTTATTCCACAACTTTCTCTTTTTTTTTTTTTTTTTTTTTTAATATTTTTTTTTTATTTTTTTTAATATATGGAAGGGTTCCATTTTTCTCAACACCATGGGTTAAAGGAGACTTTCCTTGCACTTCTTGACTTTCCCTTTTCTTTTTCACCACACCCCCAACTTAGGCTTTTGGCCTAAGTTGGCTATTCAATTAACCACAATTCAAGAAGATTATAGGTAATGGATTAAGAAAGGTCTAGTTTTCATCAAGTTTCTTTCAAAGAAGGGTAAGGCTCAAAGGGTGTTCAAGAGAGAATCACACGCTCACAAGGTAGGTCACAAAAATGGTATATGTCAAATTGGTTCACACTCTTCGAAGTTGCCTAAGATCATATCAAGAGAAAGTCTGACTCAGTCAACCGGACCAACTGGGAAAATCTAGGTGTTGTCATGCATGGTTCCAGGTAAGCTTATCACACAAGGCATCGACACTTAAGTCAAACAAGACTCCACACTTTTGCTAGTGTGCAACGGTCATCACAAGAGAATCAATTTGATAAATGGCTAATCACAATGAGATGCAAAAAATTCACATATTTTCTATGCAACTTCATTTGACCTCATTGTAGCTGTACATTCATGTTTGTTCGATTGTAAGCACTATTCAGTTCATCGGTATTGATCGAAACTGAGACACAAATTTGCTAAGGAACAACCACATTCAACACGTGAGAGGTGGAACAAATTTTTCGGACGGGTCAAAATTATTTTGCAATTTAAAATAAAAGAAGCCACAAGCTTAAACATCATCCACAAACGCAGTATTAACATAATTTTAAAATAGAACAGCCCAAATATATATACACGAAACACAAACAAAAGTAGCACACAAAAGGTTTGAGCCTCACCCCACCAGAAATGAAAATAATTTGTCCTCAAATGCAAATAACACAGAATCCGAAATGTAAAATAAAGAAAGACAGAGAGGGAGGTAAAGAGAAATCCTGTCTATGCAGTCTCTCCATCTGTCGGGGCATTAGTGCTCGATGTGTCAGCCAGGAATTTGATAATGGTCCCCGGAGCCTCTTCAGATGAATCAGCAGTAGCTGACTTACTAAGACTGTCCAAATCATGATCCGCTAGAAAGAAGTGGATAGCTGTGAAGAATCCACATCTCCATGAGGGAATAGTGGGGTCTCAGTGATTTATTTTCTTGCTTGCACTGGGTTTCTTGCCCTCATTATCTGTTTTGGGAGGATCTATCGCCTTTGTATTTTTCCTAAAATTTGTCGCTCTTGTTTGTCGGGGTGGCATATCTCTTCCAGCTACTTTCGGTCTAGCAATTTCTACAAAGCTTTGAGATAAAGTTAGAAAGTATTTAGACAAAAACAAGGCCGTTTGATTTCAAAATAACTTTGCCAAACCATTTGGCGAAGCACTCAGCTACTTAGGCGGTGCGCCAAGTGTAGCGCACAAAGATTATTTAGGGTGCAGACAAAGGGCGAACAAGTAGTCTTTCAGCGAGGCATCGAATGTGTTTGGTGACATTGTGCATCTCGCCAAAAGTTACAGAATTTAACATTACATATAGCATTAAAATAACGGTGAAATGGGGATGTTAGGTGAATTGCCGAGCAGTTTGGCGAGCTCAACTTAACTCGCCAAATTGCTCAACGTGCCTTGTTTCAACCCATCTTCTTGAATCCAACCCTGCAACTCCTGAAAACAAAATTACAACTTTCCTAACTCAAATTAAATTCAAACCCAGTGACTTTCATGCACAATTCCTCAAAATTTCATTCACGATAAGGCACAATCTTTAGAAATTAACTATTAATCTTAGACATGACAAGTTTATCGAATCAACATATGCAATCAAAATTCTAACTCTACAAGAGAGGCCCAACACACATCAACAAGGTAGTATCATTGCATTGAGTACAAAATTTGATAAAAGAAACGTAGGGCTCAGAAACCAACCTTGGATTGCTGATTAAGATTCTACTGAGATGCTAGGCGGCAACGAAATCCAGATCCAAGCACATTTTAATAACCATAACACAATAGAGATGCAACGATATTGAGAATAAAACTAGGTGCAAGTTTGCAAAATTCGAGCGTGAGAGAATATGAAAAAGGTTGAAAGTCAAAACTCGTGGCTTTATAAATACCATCCAGATCTCACCCATTCGGCAACATTAGTTGTATTCGCTCCACTACTTGGCGATCCGCCGATTGTTTATCTACCTCGCCGAGTTTTATAGGACCCTTAGTCAAAGTGAGGCTCCAAACGGCGGTCTTTGTCGGGGTCGCCGATCTAGTCGGTGATTCACCAATTGGACTTATGTAATTCATCCTATAATTTTCACAAAATTTTCATGCCCAATCCTACAAAATCAAAACACCTTTATTTCAAAAACAACAAAATACAAACATTTAAGGGTTTTGGGTTGCCTCCCAAACAACGCCTTAATTAACGTCGTGGCACGATGCAAGTTAACACTTATACTCTAACGGTGAGGTTTGCCTCAACTTCATCAGTCAATTCTTCTTTAAAATCTGGATAGAGTTCAGTTAGCACTTGATCCATTTGAGAACCTAGTAGTTGAATGAGCATAGCATGAGAGGTTGTCATTTGGTTCAACAACGATACATTCTCCCTGAGCTCCTCCAGTACCCTATGTTGCTCACTGGATTTCTGGAGTAGAAGTGTGAGCATTTCTTTGTTCTATCCATCCTCCTTGTTCTTAATTCTCCTTCGTTCATGAAGAGGAACGTAACACTCTTTCTTGTTGCACTGGACTTCAAGATCCTCAATTTTCTTTGTCAGCTCATCTAACTAAGTTAGCAGGTTCACTAAGTTGAAATCTCTCCTTTTCATTTTCTGATCTGGCTCAGTTAAGTTGTATAGCAATTTGGCTGCTTCCACATAGGGTTGTTGTACTAGACTACCCGAGGCAATTTGATTAGCCATCATTCTATTTCCTAGACTAAGACTTCGGTAGAAAGATTCAAAAATGACTCTTTCGGGGATTTCGTGAGTAAGGCATTGACCCAGAAGTGCTTTGAACCTCAGCCATGCCTCATGAAGCTATTCGCCTTTTGATTGCCTAAAAGTTAGGAACATATCTCGGAATATCATCCCTTCTAATGACGGCAGCTCTACTAACTTGCAACTACTGCTCGATATGTTCAACTCCCCAGCTTAAAAAAACTCTAACAATCAAAACAAAACTAAAAATTAAGTTAGTAAAACTACAACTATTAAGAACAAAAATTCTACTTAACTAAGAATTCCCAAATAACACCATTCCCCGGCAGCGGTGCCATTGTGATGTTTGCGTAATCAATACACAACTTCCGATGCAAGTGTCTACGATCGTACAATAGTTTAGTAACCCAACCAAGGGTTGGGATCGTTCCCAAGGGAGTGGTTTTGAGAATTAATCGAAAAATAAAATTTAATTCTAACTAGTCGTAGCTAAAGACATTAACGATTAAAAACATTATAAATTAAAGGGGGATGCAAGAGTGTCAATTAACAATGGGGGCTTTTGTCACAAGTAAGTAAAAAAAACAAAATTAACATGGATTTATAAGTAATGAGAGGGGATCCTTGGGATGTGACGGGAATACGGGTTAAGCTAGATTATTGGGTACATTCTTTCGATAGAAGATTCATAGAATAATTGTGACTAGGATAAACTTTAACGGGGATAACCTCTCTCTTGAGCAACTTACCCCATTTCAAATGCGTTCCTCTCGGACACCCAATTGCCGCTTGAAGACCAACCTACGCCTTAACCCACTCACTCTCTCGAGCTGAATGTGTGGGAATGAGACTAGGATTCACTCTCTCGAGCTGAACCTCATATCGACCCACTCCCAACGGCCATCAATTTAGAAGTTTTAGTTTTACGACCTCTCTCCAGCAAGCAAAAAACACATAAATAAACTTGAATTTGCAACTACAAATTCATTAAATTCATCCACAACTACTAAATGAAATCACAATTAAACTACGATTAAACTATTAGCAAGGAAGACCTAACAATTATCTGAACCTATATTCGCTAAATCACACCCTAAGAATCGAGGTTTTCAGCCACACATGTATAAGAGATAGAAATTTATTCCAAATTGCGCTCGCATTCAACTGGGTATGAAGATTTAGGTCTTGATACAGGCCAAAATTGAAGAATCCAAGAGACCCAAATCCAAATCTTGAAGATGAAACCCTTTGGATCTTCAACTCTTCAAAACCCTCTCAAACTTAGAGCAAAAAAATCACAAAGTACTGTTCTATATGAAAATTATAATAATTGTTCGACTTTTAAAACTACAACTCTAAATAGTATTTATAGTTTTCACAAATTTGTGCTGCAGCGGATCATTCAGCGTCGTTAGTTGGAATCGCTGATCAACTCGGTGATTCACCCATTCGTGTATTCCATCGTCGTCTTGCACCATCCTTCAGCATCGTCGTGCTCTGGGTCATTGGGCGACATGGTACTGCTTTGCGGAACTTCTCAGTGATGCGCTGACTGCTCCCTTTTTCCACCGACTTGATCCTTTCCTTCAGGGCTGAGCACACTGGAACAAAAGGCGGAAGTAAGACCCTTCGGCGACTCACCAAGTGGACTCGGCGATCCCCAGGCCTTCATTTCTTCGTTCTTTTCAGCCCTTTCATTTCTTTTTGTGACGTAGTGTCCATGGCTTCCTTCAAACTTCAAATACCTAAAACTTAAGGTTTTCGATAAGATATTTAGATAAAATAAGCATTTGAGGACACAATTTCTATTAAAATATGGTCCTAAATGAGTCCAATTTGTGGAATCATCAGACACCACGAATCGTGGTGCCATTCGTGGAATTGGAGGCAATAGCTTCCTTAGGCTGCCCCAAAAGTGACCTTTCCACACGAGCCACTTCACGACTCGTGGGAGTGGTCTTGGACATTCCTTGGTGCATGGAGGTTGAGGGTTGAGTGGGGATGGCTTAGCCACTACCTCAACGCCCACAAGAGGGACCACAGCTGGTGGAGCCCCTCGTGAGATTGCCTTGGGCTTGTGGGCTAAAGGCACATGATGCCAACCCACTGCCCCAAGTCCACAAGTGGGACCACGGATCGTGGGGCCCCTCGTGGCTCCTGGGCAACTCGCTTAAAGTGAGGGGTGTTTTGGGTAATTTGTTTTTAAGCCCTATCAAAGTGAAGTCATTTTGCCTTATTTTTATACACCTATATAAGTCATTTTAAGTCAAAATACACCCATTCACCTCATTATTTCCCAAAACCCAAATCAAAATCCCAAAAGTTCATCTTCTACAAAATTTCTCTCTAGAACTTCAAGGAAGAAGAACAAGAAAGAAGTTGCAGCTAGGGTTCAAGAAGCTAGGTTGTCTACTCATTATCATTGGATTTCTTTGCTACGGTATGGTAGCTCTTCATCCTTGGATAGAATTCATCCATGGAGTCCCTCCAAATTCAAATTTAAAACTAGTGATTTCCTCAAAAGTTAGGGTTTGACTTCAATCTCATGGCTTCTTTTAAAAAACGTTTCTAATGATTGATTTATGATATATTATGTACAAATTGATGATTTCCTATGGATTTTATGTTGAATCCCCCAAGAACCCATGAAACCCCCATATTCCTCAATTATGATCTTGTGATGTGGGTATGTTGATTATAGAAGAATGTTATGAGATTATGCATGTAGTGATTGGGTTACTTGAATTATGATTACATCCATGTTTAATGTAATAGTTCTAGATGTGTTGATTGAATATTATCTATGGTCCTTGAAGGGGAAAAGTATGAGAATTATGCATGATTATGAGATTTATTAATATGCTTAAAGATCACTTTGAGAGTAAAGTGATTATGACTATGATCTTGTGTGTGTTGTTGAAAGGTTATTCTCATTCACACACCTATGTAAGAATATGCTATGATGTGAAAGGTTTTCTCATAATATGATGATTCTAAGGTTGAAAGGCTATTCGTACCTATTGAATCTATGAGCTATAGTATGAATTATGTTGGATTGAGTGTCAAGACATTCTTCCATGAATATGAACTTAATTCAAGACTTAATATGTAATACATGGGAATTAATGCTTAGCACCGATTAGATATAAATATGAGATGGAATCTTATACCCAAATGGGTTCCTTATACGCTAGTTGAATCCCGGTTCCCAAAGTTTGTTTCTCATGTTATGGAAACCTTCGACGTCAGTTGAGTCCGGTTTTCTAGTAACAATATCCTTATCCCATAAACTATGTGTCCTTATAGGTATTTAGCTAGTGGATCCACCTTATCTAAGAGTATGTTTCTACCTTAGGCAAGTAGGACAACCCCTCTTCGGTGTGGGGTAGACACCAGATTCCATGGTAAGCTCACATGGTCTATGTCGGTTAAGGCTTATTATGAACTATGGATATTCAAGGAGCTTTACTTGGTATGGGTGGGGTTATGGGATCTTATTCGTGCATTGCACAAGTAGGCTTTGAGGGTACTTATGGTATGTCTCTCCTATGATATGATGATCTATGTATGCAACATGATTTATGACTTATGCTTTTCCAATATATTCATGATGAGTTTCAAACTTGGTAAATGGCATACTTTCAACTAAATGTCCCTTTTTTTATGTTTTCATGATTTTATGCATGACTATCATACTTAGTGCATTTTCGTACTAACCCATGTTTTCCTACATTTTCCACAAGTGTAGGGTTTGGTGTTTGAGGTGATCTTCATTTGGTTCAAGCCTGGATTCGACTATTCTCCTTGCTTGTTGGTGAGTCCTCATGGTTCAAGGACAGATGATATCTTTGTAGTTACGTTTTCTTGTATTTACTTTCGGATTTTGTTGTAAGGGCTATGACCCTATTTCATTTTAAGAATTGTAATAGATTGTTAATTGAGACTAGTCTAGACTTACATTTTCCTTTATGAATTTTGGACTTGGAATGCATTTTTACTCTTTATTGTTCTATACTTATGTTATGATATGCTAAGTGGCTTACATGGCACCTTTAGGGGTTCTATGTGCCTTGTTACATCTAGGGGGTACCCCTGGGTCATGACATCATGTCTATCAAATTCCTTCTGAAATTGTTCAAAATCCATCTACTACTCAACCCATACCTCGAAAAACCGCTTTTCATATTCCAATATCCTCACAATCATACTCTCCATTTACCGCACATTTCATACTCGATAATTATGGGAAGAAGGAAAATGAGTGAAAGTTCATAGAAGGAAAGACTGAGCAATGCATCAGAGAGGAAGTTATGAAAGCAATGAAGGACTTCCACTACACCCCAAACATTGTGGAATTGAACTATAATGACATGTGCATCCATCAATATTTGGACCTTTTGGAAGATTTTAAAGAACAAAAAATTCACACTTTTAGTGGAGTTGAAAATCCCATGGCTCATTTGAGGGCTTATTGTGACCAACTTGTGGGAGTTGGGAAAGATGAAGCTTTGTTAATGTGACTCTGTAGTCGAAGTCTAAAAGGAGAAGCTTTGGAATGATTTACTTCTAAAGAAATCAAGAAATGGCCAAGTTGGAACGCTTTAGCTAAAGACTTCATTGCAAGATTTTCTTATAATGTAGAAATCATTCTTGATCGATAGTCTTTGGAGAGAATCAAATAGAAGTCTACTAAAAGCTTTTGAGAATATTGTCACGAGCCTGGGGTACCCCTTAGATGTAACATGGTGTATAGAACCCCAAAGGACTCCATCCAAGCCACCTAACTTTCATAACATAAGAAATAGAACAATAAGAGTAAAACTATAGTCCAAGTCCAATAGTTTTTATAGTAGAAAAGCGGTAGTCTAAAACACTTGTCTCAATATAGCCATCTAGTACAATAGAATCACCACATCAAAAATGATCATTAGCAGCAATTAAATTAATTACCACTAAATATGTATTTTTAGTGGTAATTATCACTCTTTGTATATGTGCCTAAAGCCTTTAGCGACATTGGTTCTAATGGCACTTTACTAATGACGGTAAAGACTTTAGTACTCTTTATTAATGTCAATATTTATTGCTGCTTAAAGTTGTTTTGGTTATAGTGAATGAAATTAGGACTAGCCCATACATCATGTCCAAAAGTGAAATACATGAAAGGAAGTAAAACAATGAACATCCGTCCTCGAAGCATGAGGAATCACCAAGCTCATAAATCTCAAAATCAACCACTAGCCACAAAACTGAGAAACCTAACTGTCGGAACCCTACATTTTGGGGAAATGTAGGCAAGAGTATGTGTTAGTGCAAAACAATGTACCAAGTATGCTAGCTATGCGTAAAATATTTAAATCATGCTTAAAAGGGACATTTCATTTCATGACATACAATTGACCAAGCTAAAACATGATATAAGAGAGTTAGAAAACATAAGTCATAAAACCATGGTCAATGCAAGTTAATCATCTTTAAAGACTTTGAACACATATGAGATACTTCTTGAAGTAACCTTAGTTAATTATTAATGTGGGTAATTAGCCTTAACCGACATAGAGACCATGTGCGCTATAACATGATCCCCCGGTGTCTCCCACACCAAAAAGGGTTGTCTTACTTGCCACGGTAAGGACAATAGTCTGAGCGAAAGTGGATCCACTAGCTAATATATATCTAGAATCATCCTATGGGGGCACATAGTTAAGGGATAAAATGATTCCTACTAGAAATCCGACCTCTACTAACAGGGAGAGCTTCCATCTCAATATCCCTCTCGGTGCTAAGCATAAATCCCACAGAATAGTCATTTCTTCTTGTTCCTATTATCCATGGAAAGACACGTTATCTTGCCAATCCAATCTAAGTCATCATCCATGGAAGGGTATATTTCGAAAACCAATCCAAGCTAGGTTAATTAGGATATCTCTTAATCTTTGATTCAATTTGGTGAGAAAACTTTTCAACCTGTCACACCCCGAACCTACACCCTGGGTGGGACTAGCACTCGAGAACCATTGGTGGCCCCAAGCGAACCCTTGGCTTGGCTAGACTCTCAGCAGAAGACTTTACACATTAATAAAGAAATCAAATGCACTTAAATCAACTATCTCAAAATAACATAGAATGGTTTAGAATTACACATTTAACTTAGCCAAAGTGGGAACTCAAGTCTTACAGCAAAACAACTGAAATGCAAGACTAAAGAACTAATAACTATCTTTCTATGAAGCCTCTAAATACTAAGAGGGATGTAGGGACAAGACCCCCGATCATCCTAACAACTAAAATAAGAAAAGCAATAAAAACAAAACATAACCAAAGGGATCCTCCGGAAAGCAAGGAGGCTCACCAACTAACTCTGAGTGCTCGAATGGATCAACGAGATGCTAGATGCTAATCTCTATTACCTGTATCTGCATCATAAAATGATGCAGGCTGAATGGCATTAGTACATTGAATGTACGAGCATGCGAGGGGAAAACTAAACATGACATAAGTTGAATTGAATCTGAAAAGAAAACTTACCTTGGCTTTACTCAACTCATGGATACTCAACTCAAATGTAAAATAAAACAACAGTAAAGGTGCAGTTTATATAAAAATTTAAACCATAATAACAATTCAATTTACTCATATAATAAAGTATTATAATTCTGTGGGAGTTTCTCTAACCGACAACCATCACTATGAGCTAATGTGATGATACACCATGTCGCCCAAGCTGCCAGAACTGTTCTATTACTTGCCGAGATATCAAATGCCTCAACTACATGGATCCATTAGTCTATGCTAAAAAGCATTAAGGTGTCATAAAAAAAGTATGACCCTTTCTACCCACGATGGCTACATGGTTTATGGAGACTTGAGTTATTATGAATTCGTCCCTATATCGGTGCTCAATACTACTCCCAAAATATACTCAACTCGTATGTTTTAAAACAAAACTCTTTCTGTGATTTGAGGTAATTACTCAAAACTAGCTTAAAATCTCTCTTGGAAATCTGTGTTTCCTTTCTTGTTTAAATGTGAAAACATTTTAACTCTTGAGAATACTTAGTTCCCGTATAATCTTTTGAAGGAAATGAACTTTACTCTTACTCTTTACTCAACTCAAAAGTCAAGCCTTAAAACAAAGTTCAAACATTTGTAAAAGTCTTTTGGAAGACTCTATGAACTTCTCTTGACTTGACTTTTAACTTTCCTTGAATTCAATTATGGATTCAAGGCTCATGATCTCATGTTTATGGATGATTTAATGATGTTTAGACGTACCTTAGAGTGTAGAAATCAATTAGGCAACATAGGTACGTTGCAAGGAAACTCAAATGGAAAGAAGTGGGAAAAGGTGGAAGGCCTGGCAACCCTGGCGCTCTGAGTGGCACGGCACCCCACACCCATTCCTAGGTTTTAACGAATTTTCTTACTCATTTTCAACTCTAAACTCCCAAGATTTGAATGGTTTCTTCCCCAAAAGATTAGATTCGAATACATAACCAAAATATGCAAGAATATACTCAAAAC
Organism: Solanum acaule; assembly: GCA_036250505.1. Lineage (NCBI taxonomy): Eukaryota > Viridiplantae > Streptophyta > Magnoliopsida > Solanales > Solanaceae > Solanum > Solanum acaule. The sequence continues at coordinate 21,393 of JAJOOR010000027.1, forward strand.
AACATAAAATTTCATGAATTTAACTCAAGAACTTCTCAACAACTTAAACAATAAAGAACCCAATAGAAACTTCAACAAAATCCATCAAGAACTCAATTTTCTATACTTCAAGAACAAAAATTTGTGGAATTGAATCATGATTGGTGCATGGGTAAACTAACCCAACGCTATGTGATCTCACATACCTCGTAGGGATCAACCCTTGGCGAAATCGACGAGTTTAACTTCAAGAACGCGACGAATCCTTGCTTGTTTCTCCTCTTCTTTTCTATTCTCTCAAAACCCAACTTAATTTTGTAAAGCGCAAACTGAATCCAATCAGTTGAGACCCCAACTTAATTGCCAAAATCAAATTTAATTAACTGGGTAGTGAAAAGACCATAATACCCTTCAAAAATCCAGTTTTAACTTTCCTTATCTAGACATCCCAACTTCAAATGGGCATATCTCCCTCATACGAAGTTGAAATTTAGCAAACTCGGTGGCGTTGGAAAGGTTATTCAAAGATATTTCCTACGGTATCTTGTAGCACACCCAAATCATCCTGAGCTAGGAGTTATGGTCGTTTGAATTTGACCAAAAACTCATCCTTAGTTTAATTTTGTCAAACTTTCCAAATTTGATTATTTCCAAAAATAGTTTCTTCCAAATTCTAGTTCTTTCCAATAGCGAGGTGTTACAATATCTCCCCCTTGGGAACATTCGTCCTCGAATGAGATTACTCTTAGTAGGCTAAGGGCGTAACGTCAAGTATTCAGTTCAAACACCTAACAAACAAATCTAACACATTAAGCATATCAATTAAAGAGTACTAAGAAGAGAATAAGTACCTAGGTATGGAAATTGTCCTGGCTCAAAGAGATGTGGATATCTCTTCTTCATATCTTCCTCAGCTTCCCAAGTAGCTTTCTCAACAAACTGATTTCTCCAAAGAACTTTGACTGATGTTATTTTCTTGGTCCTCAACCTGCGAACCTGACGGTCTAGAATCTGAAAAGGGATCTCCTCATAAGACAAGCTATCCTTGATACTAATATCTTCAGCTGGTATGATAAGTGAAGGATCTCACATGCACTTTTTCAACATGGAAATATGAAATACCGTGTGAACTGCTGCTAAATCTTGGGGTAGCTCTAACTCATAAGCTACATTACCAATCCTTTTGGATATTTTATAAGGGCCAATATACCGGGGACTAAGTTTCCCCTTCTTACCAAATCTCATAACACCCTTCATGGGTGAAACTTTTAAGTAAACCCAATCATCTACTTCAAACTCTGACTCACTTCTCCTAACATCAATACAAGATTTCTGATGACTCTACGTTGATTTCAACCTCTCTTGAATGAATTTCACTTTCTCCATAGCTTTATGATCTAAGTCTAGTCCTATCAACCCAGCTTCACCAACCTCAAACCACCCAATTGGAGATCTACACCTTCTCCCATAAAAGTTTTCATAAGGAGCCATCTGGATACTAGAGTGGTAACTATTATTGTAGGCGAACTCAATGAGAGATAGGTGATCATCCCAATTACCCTTGAAATCTATCAAAAAGGCCCTCAACATATCTTCTAATGTCTGAATAGTGCACTCTTCTTGACCATCTGTTTGAGGTTGAAAAGCAGCACTCAAGTTCACCTTTGAACCCCAGCCTTTCTAGAATGACTTCCAAAACTGTGCAGTAAATTGTGCACCTATATATGAAATAATCGATACCGGAACCCCATAAAGGTTGACTACTTCTTGAATGTATAACTTGGCATAATCCTTTGCTAAATGGGTAGTCTTTACCGGCATAAAATGGGCTGATTTGGTCATTCAATCCACAATCACCCAAATAAAATTTGTTGCCTGTGACACAGTGGCAAACCAGTAATGAAATCCATATTAGACATCTCTCAGTTCCATTCTGAAAGTTCTATATTCTGAGCGATACAATCGGTCCTTTGGTGCTCTACTTTAAATTATTGACAATTCAGGAATTTAGCAATGAACTCAGCCATGCCTTTCTTCATACTATTCCACCAATATATTTCTCTCAAGTCACAATACATCTTTGTGGAACCCGGATGAAAGGAATATCTGGAGCTATAAGCTTCCACCATGATCCTCTCTTGGAGTTCACCCAACCTTGGTACACACAACCTACCTTGATACCTAAATACGCCATCTCCTCCTTTTTCAAAAGCCATTACTTTTTGCTTATGAACATTTGCCTTCAATTCAAGCAAAATAGGATCTTGGTCTTACTTTTCTTTCACTTCTGGCACTAATGATGATTCAGTCCCATTCATCACCACTCTTCCTCCTTCTGTGGAATCCATTAGTCGAACTCTTAATCATGCAAGTCTATGCACATCTTTCCCTCTCTTTCTTATCTTCCTCAAAATGGGCAGTACTACCCATAGACAATCTACTCCAGGTATTAGCAATAACATTAGCCTTACCTGGCTGATAAAGAATACTTATGTCATAATCCTTGAGTAACTCTAACCACCTCATCTGTCTGAGATTAAGCTCTTTCTGGCTAAACACATACTGAAGACTCTTGTGATCGTTGAATAGATCCACATGAAAACCATAAAGATAATGACGCCATATTTTCAAAGCAAATACTACGGCAGCCAACTCTAGATCTTGGGTTGGGTAATTTTTCTCGTGAATTTTAAGTTGTCTGGAGGGATAAGCTATAACATTGTCATTCTGCATTAATACACATCCCAAACCAACTCTAGAGGCATCACAACATATAACAAAGCCTTGTTTACCTTCTGGTAAGGTCAATACTGAGGTAGTAGTCAACCTCCTTTTCAATTCCTGAAAGCTTTTCTAACAAGCTTCAGACCATTGAAACTTTACTATTTTCTGAGTTAACTTAGTCAAAGGGGATGAAATAGATGAGAACGTCTCTACAAACCTTCTATTATATCCAGCCAACCCCAAGAAACTCCTAATATCACTTGGAGATATAGGTGTAGGCCAATTCTGCATTGTCTCTATTTTCTGGGTATCCATTTTAATTCCATCACCGAAAATAATGTGGCCTAAGAATGCCACAGACTCAAGCCAAAACTCACATTAAAGAACTTAGCATACAATTCTCTCTCCTTTAGAGTTTGGAGGACTATTCTGAGATGGTTAGCATGATCTTCCTCATTCCTCGAATATATTAGAATGTCATCAATGAATATGATAACAAACATATCTAAATAAGGCTTGAATACTCTATTCATAAGGTCCATGAATGTTGTAGGCGCATTAGTTAAACCGAACGACATGACTAGACACTTATAATGACCATAATGGGTCCTGAAAGCTATCTTTGGAATATTACATTCCATTACTCTTAACTGATGGTAGACATATTTAAGGTCTATCTTAGAGAAACACACGACACCCTGAAGCTAATTGAAAATATCATGAATTCTCGGAAAAGGATACCTATTCTTGATGGTAACCTTATTCAGCTGATGGTAATCTATACACATCCTAAGGGAACCATCTTTCTTTCTCACAAATAAGACCGGAGCTCCCCAAGGTGAGACACTTGGTCAAATAAAACCCTTATCAAGTAGATCTTTCAACTCTGTTGGAGCAGTTCTATATGGCGGAATAGATATTGGACGACTATCAGGAAGAGTATCTATATCGAAGTCTATTTCTCTCTCAGGAGGAACTCCAAGTAGATCATTAGAAAAGACTTCTGGAAACTCACTCACAACTGAAACTGACTCAACAGGAGGCGTCTCAACACTAGAATCATTAAATCGGACTAAGTGATAGACACACCCCTTGGAAACTAAATTTCTCGCCTTAAGGTACAAAATAAAACGACCCTTAGGCACTGCTAAACTGTTACTCCACTCTATAACTGTGTCATTAGGAAAATGGAACTTGACAACTCAAGTTCTACAATCAATGGAGGCATAACAGGCATGAAGCAAGTCCATACCCAGAATAACATCAAAATCAACCATGTCTAACTCAACTAAATCAGTCATGGTGCTCTTGTGATTGACGAAAATGGTACAATCATGATAGACTCGCTCGGCTAGAATAGACTCTCTAGCAGGTGTAGAAGCACAAAATGGCTCACAAAGTTTCTCAGGATGAACATCAAAATTCATTGCAACATAAACAGTCACAAAGGATAAACTCGGCCCTGGGTCTAGCAAAGAATAAACATCAAGAGTAAAGACTTTGATCATACTAGTGACAACATCTGGAGAATTCTCTTGCTCTTGGCGACTAGTGATAGCATATTGGCGGTTTGCTCCTCCGCCAGTACCTAAAGTAGCTCCTCTAGGTGCAGCCCTGTCTGGTGGAGCAACTGAAGAAGATTGGGCTCTATTGCCCCTATTTGCATTTCCCTGAATATTCTTCGGACACTCGTTCATGAATTGACCCTCTTGACCGCACTTGAAACATCCTGTAGAACCATCGCAACAAGCACCTGGGTGGTTCCTACCACACTTAGCATATGTAGGAGCCCAAATGCCTTTTTGTGCCACCCTACCCTGAGAGCAGGTCTAGCCCTGAAATTTTGTGAATTATGACTATTATACTCACCTTTGTTCCTTGGTGCAGGTGCACTAGCAGATGATGAAGCATGTACCTTTCGCTTATGTTGGAAGGAAGAACGGTTCACATTACTGCTTTGCTACCCAGACTCATTCCTTGTCTTATCCTTCTTGTTTCTAAATTCTTCTGTATCCCTCAACTTCTCTTCCTCAACCTGTTGCACATAAATGATAAGTATCGCTATGTCCATGTCCCCTATCATCATAGATTCCTTGCCCTCCTTTTTTGACAGACGAGACAACCCAGCAATAAACAAACTCATCCTGCTACTCATATCCGCAACCATCTCCGGAGCATATCAGGAAAGTTTGGTGAACTTCAAACTGTACTGATGAACACTTAGTGAATCCTTCTTAAGGGTAAGGAATTCCCGTACTTTGGCCTCTCTTAGTTCACAGGGAAAGAAACACCCCAAGAAAGCCTCCTCAAACATAGCCTAACTCAAAGTTAGTGCACCCTCAGCTCTACTCTTCTTCCACTAGTCAAACCAAGTCCTAGAAACACTCATTTGTTCATATGCAGCTAGTTCCACTCGCTCAGCATCAACAATGTGTATAACCTCAAACACCTTCTGCAGTTCCTCAACAAAATTTTATGGATCCTCAGTAATGCTTGAACCAGTGAAGCTTAGAGGATTCATCCTCAAGAACTCACGGATCCTCAGAGTATCAACCTCTTCCTATCGAGCCTCTCTTTGTTGCCCAACATGGTTGGTCACAACTTGACTTAACATTTGGATTGCTTCTAGAAATTTAGAATTGGTGACCTCCCTTCGGGTTGCACTTCTGGTGCATTAGGTACCCCTTTCTCCTCAACTTTCCTCCTAGCAGGACGACCTCAGACAGCTCTTCGTGGAGGTATGATCAACTGAAAGACACGCACAAGCATGATTTAGAAAGAAAGTTTATATATAAGAAATCTATCGCACGAAATGAGTGTGAAAGAAGTGAAGGAATTTCCTAAATGTTGCAACCTCCTAATTATAGATGTGGGGCACTTAACACTGATAAATAGGACTCTACAGACACAACTTCATAGACTCCCTAGGACTCTTGAACTCTGTGCTCTGATACCAAGTTTGTCACGCCCCGAGCCTACACCCTGGGAGGGACTGGTACTCGAGAACCATTGCTAGCCCGAAGAGAACCCTTGGCCTGTCTAGACTCTCAGTGGAAGACTTTACGCATTAATAAAGAAATCAAATGCACTTAAATCAACTGTCTCAAAATAACTCAGAATGGTTTAGAATTAAACATTCAACTTAGCCAAAGTGGCAACTCAAGTCTTATAGGAAAACAACAGAAATTCAAGACTAAAGAACTAATAACTAACTGTCAATGATGCCTCTAAATACTAAAAGGGATGTTGGGAAAAGACCCTCGATCATCCTAACAACCAAAATAAGCAAAGAAATAAAACAAAACATAACCAAAAGGATCCTCTGGAAAGCAAGGAGGCTCACCAACTGACTTTGAGTGCTTGAATGGATCAATGAGGTGCTGGATGTTGATCCAGATTATCTGTATCTGCATCATAAAATGATGTAGGCCAAATGGAATTCTGACAGTTAATGTACGAGCATGCTAGAGGAAAACTAAGCATGACATAAGCTTGAATTGAATCTTAAAAGAACACTTACCTTGGCTTTACTAAACTCATAGATACTCAACTTAAATGCAAAATAAAACAACAGTAAAGGTGAAGGTTATATAAATAATTTAAACCGTAATAACAACTCAATTTACTCATATAATAAAGTAATATAATTTTGTGGGAGTTTCTCTAACCGACAACCATCACTATGAGCTAATGTGATGATGCAGTGTCTCACCCATGCTGCCAGAACTATTTTATAACTTGCCGAGATATAGAAAGCCTCAACTAAGTGGATCCACTATTCTATGCTAAATAGCATTAAGGTGTAATCTACAAAGTGTGACCCTTTCTACCCACGATGACTACATGGTTTATGGAGACCTGAGTTATAATGAACTCGTCCCCATATCGGTGCTCAATACTACTCCCAAAATATACTAAACTCATATGTTTTTAAGAAAACTCTTTCTGTGATTTAAGCTAATTACTCAAAACTAACTTAAAAGCTCCGTTGGAAATCAGTGTTTCCTTTCTTGTTTAAATGTGAAAACATTTTAACTCTTGGGAATACTTATTTCCCGTATAATCTTTTGAAGGAGATAAACTTTACTCTTACACTTTACTCAACTCCAAACTCAAGCCTTAAAACAAAATTAAAACATTTGTAAAAGACTTTTGGAAGACTCTATGAACTTCGCTTGACTTGACTCTTAACTTTCCTTTTATTGAATTATGGATTTAAGGTTTATGTCTAGGAGGCAGATCGACCTGGGATTGTTGGTTTCACATGAGATGGCTATGAGGGCCAAACAGACACAGACGTCTCTGCCATTTCCTATACTGATCACTGATCTATGTCGGCGAGCTAGAGTACCACGTGACACTACGAGGGATGTTGAGGTTACCCCATCTTCCTCCACCGACATCCGGCGTATAGAAGCCGAGTTCCAAAAAGAGGAGATTGACAGGAGGAGGGTACCCCCAACAGATATATCTCCAAAGGTCGATGTTGATGCATTACCAGCAGACACACCTTCGCATACTCCGGCCTCTGAGCCATCAGGTATACTTGATCCTCTATCCTCCTTCTCACAGGCCCCAGGTGTTTCATCATCAACCTAACCTCCCAAGATCACTCAGGCCATGATCCTGAAAATGGGATGGCTAGCCTACTCGGCGGATGTTAGGGCGACACGATTAGAGAGATCCGTCCCAGAGATGATTGACAATGCCATCTTGACTGCACTAACCCCTGTTAGAAACACTGTTAATGAACTGACTGCCAGAGTCACTACTTTTGAGAGCATACAGGGGCAGACACCCGAGGTTTCTGCCCTAAAAGCTGAAATAGCCGAGCTGAAGAAGGATGTAGTCTATCTGAAGGCCACCGACTTCACAACACTGCTGCAGGGAACATATGACACAGATATCCCTGAGACCTATGGGATTCCTCCGACCACTACTGAAGACGTGCATAAGGATGATACAAGGCACACAGAGTCGGAGACAGAGACCGACGAAGAGCAGGTAGCAGTGCACGATAAGGTGTTGAGTGAGAGCCAAGAGGACATCATATTCAGAGATTTTTCGAATCTCGTAGAGATGGTGGTGCAGTTGGCAACTCAAACAATGCCAGCTGAGCCGCCCACAGTAGCTCCCAGTGGATTTGGCATTGCTAGTATGTCTGAGGCTACTCCTGATACTGAGCCACGTGACCAGATAGATATACCGTGCACCGATGCCCATATTCAGGCCCAGACAGATGGAGCGACTGCTTAAACAGGATTCCCTCTTTACGTCCCTCTCTGTTTTTCTTTATTTGCCCTTTTAGATACTTATTTCTTGCATTTGAGGACAAACACTTTTTATTTGATGTGGGGTGAGGCCCACACCTTTTGTGTTGACAATCATGTTTTGTTCTGTATATATTTGGGTTGTTTGTTTTTTAATTATTATTTTAAATTACTGCTTTTCTGTGGATGTTTGAGCTCATGGCTCCTGCTGTTTTAATTGCAAAAGCAATTTTGATCCTCCGAAAAAAAATTCACCACCTCTTGTGTTGAAAGTGGCTGTTCTTTTGCAAAAAAATTAAGTCTCGATTGCGATCAATATCGATGACTTGAATAGTGCTCTGAATTGAACAAACATGAATGCATGGCTACGAAGAGGCCAAATGAAGTTACGTAGACAATATGTGCACTCTTTGTATCTCGCTGTGACTAGCCATTTATCGAATTGATTTTCTTGTGAGGATCGTTGCACGCTAGCGAACGTGTCTAGTCTTGTCTGACTGAAGTATCGATGCCTTGTGTAATTAGCTTACTTCGAACCTTGCATGAATAAACCTAGAATTTGCCCTGTTAGTCTGATTGATTTAGAAAGGTTTACTCTTAAGATGATCTTAGGCAATTTTAAAGAGTGTGAGCCAATTTGACATATATCTTTTTTGTGGCCTACCCGTGAGCGTGTGAAATTCTCTTGAACACCCCTTGAGCCTATCCTCCTTTGAAAGAAACTTGATGAAACTTAGACTTTTTTTCATCCACTACCTATAATCCTCTTGAGATGTGTTTAGTGAATAGCCAACTTAGGCCAAAAGTCTAAGTTGGGGGGTGTGGTGAAAATGAAAAGGAAAAGTCAAGAAGTGCAAGAAAGTCTCATAAACCTATTGTATTGCAAAACAAAATGGAAACCCTCCATATATAAAAGAAAGAGAAAAGAAAAAGAAAGTCGTGGAATAAAAGTGCAAAAGAATCTGGGTTTCCAAGCAATACATGGAGAACGAATAATAGGATGACTTATGAGCACTAGAAGAAGAATTGAGAAAGGAAGGGAAGAGGATGCCTTGAGAACAACATATCTCACGAGGATGAAAGTCACTAAGCCTAAATGACCATACATTTGCACTCAGCCCCATTACAAGCCTTAGAAAGACCTTTGTGATCTTGAGTAAGCCGAATCAAAAGTTAATTGGAAAATAAGGGCAAACCTATGGGTGAAAGCATGCATTGTGTTCCTCTTTTTGAGTGTGAGCGTTGTATCTGATTCCTAATCTTACATTGACTCATATCTGCGTGTGAATATGGAATCATTCTTTATGTGAGGGCATTTAGATACTTTTGTTGAGCTTGAACTTGCACAATTAGCAAGTATTGCGAGCATGAGAATCTTTGGTAATGGTGTGTCACAATTTGAATCTTTGAGTACACAAGTGATCTTTGCATAAGTAAATTGAGCCTTGTTGTGTGCATTCATGATTTAGTCATGTGTAGCACTATTTGAGGCACCCTATTTGAACTGCTGAGCTTGAGTTTGCTTGAGGACAAGCAAAAGTTGAAGTTGGGGGTGTTGATGAGTCCACAAATTGGACTCATTTAGGGTTTATTTTAATAGAAATAGTTTCCTTGAATGCTTGTTTTATCTCAATATCTGATTAAAATGCTGAAGTTTCAGGTATTTAAAGTTTTAGTAGAGGCATGGACACTTAGGCGCAAAACGGAGCAAATAGGGCTGAAAAGAACAAGAAATGGAATCATGCGGATCGCCGAGTTCAACTTTGGGAGTCGCCGAAACGACATGAACCGCCCTTCGTTCCAGTACACGAAGCCTTGAAGGAAGTGGATCAAAAGGTGAGGAAAAGGAGCAGTTAGCGAGTTGCCGATTAGTTCCGCAAAGCAGCACTGTACCGCCCAATGATCTAGAATGCGAGGATGCTAGAGGCAAGACATCGGCGATCTTGACTAATGTCACCGAACAATCCTCCGCAGCACAATCTGTGAAAGCTATAAATACTAGTTAGAATTGTAGTCTTAAGTGTGGAATATTTTTTGAGTAAAAAATATTATTAGTCTATAGTATTTTTCTCTCAAGTTTGGAGAGGGTTTTGTGGAGACTTGAAGAAAGGAGTTCTTCTTCCCCAAGTTGGAAGTGGGTCTTCTCTATTCACTTTCCTTTGCTTAATTCAAAGTTTAATTTCTTATACCCAGTTGATTTCATTATCATGTTAGGTATAATTTCTTATTTCTTGATGTGTGGCTAAAACCCCCATTCTTGGGGTGTGATTTAGCAAATATGGGTTGATATTCTTGTTGGGTCTTGCTTGTTGATAGGTTAGATGTATGTTAATGGTTATTTTACCTAGTGGTTGTGGTTTAATCTAAAGGGTTTGTAGTTGCAAATACAAAGCCACCCATGTGTTTTCGGCTTGCCCGAGAGGGAGGTCGGGAAACCAATACCACTAGACTGATGGCCTAAGGAGTGGGTCGACATGAGGTTCAGCCCGAGAGGGTGAGCCCTAGTCCGATATCCTAACACTCAGCTCGAGAGAGTGAGTGGGGTAAGGCGTAGGCTGGTCTTCATGCGGCAAATGGGTGTTCGAGAGGAACGCATTTGAAACGGGGTAAGTTGCCCGAGAGGGAACTTATTTCCATTTAAAGCTTAGCCTAGTCACTATTATCTTGCAAATTTCCTATCGAAAGCATGTACCCATCAATTTATCTCAACTTGTATTGTGGTCACATCCCAAGAACCTTTCCCCATACTTGATTTTCTTATTTAATTTGCTATTTGAGTACTTGTTACAAAACCCCCTTTGATATTTGACACTTTTGTGTCACCTCTTTTTAATTTACTATGTCTTTTATCGCAAATGTATTTAACTACGACTAACTTGAATGAAATTCTAATTGGTTATTAATTCTCAAAACTGCTCCCTTGGGACACGACCCCAACCCTCGGTTGGGTTACTATATTATTGACGATCGTAGACACTCATATCGTAGGATAGTGTCATTGGTCACGATAAGCATCAATCTCCTTTTGTGAATTTGGAAGAATGACTTGAATGGGTTGAATTTGGATGTTAAAATGCTTATATAGGGGTTTTAGTGAAGGTTAAAACGATGTAGTATAGGAGTTAATTAATTAGGAAAAGACCCAACTACCCTTGAAACTTAACTGCCAGCCCTAACCCGTGACTCGAGATTAATGGACCGTAGACTCACCATCGGTCCATCCTACACACTTCGGCAGTAGGTTCAGAGAGTTTTGGACTAGACATAAGACTCTTGGACCATGGACCGTGGACCCACCAACGGTTCGTAGGTCCAGTCGTGGTTCCTGCCTGCACCATCTTTTGGGTGGCCTATCCACAGACACACCTATGGTCCGTGGCCCAACCCACGGGCCATGGTTGGCCATCGTGGATGGCACCTCTGAATCCTTATTTTTTTGCTATGGTGCCCTCTTTCGTATCCGGGGTGTTACAAATATGGCTACCATTGGAGAGGAGAGGCTTTAAGGGTTAGGCATCCCATGAATGAAAAAAATATTATTGAAGTCTTTGTGTGCATGAAAGAGCTCGAGTACTACAAAATGATGTTGCAAATTTTAGGAGGGAAATTCAGTGAGATAGTCGAAATTAATGAAGCTATTGAAGATGATCACAAGACCGAAAAAATCATCTGAAGGACTACCCAAACTGAATCCTCAGGATCATTGAGGAGGAAAAGAGAAGGTGTTTCCTCTATCTTATTCAAATCGAGGACAAAATCAAAGAGAGATCTGCCAGGCTCAATGCTCGTAAGATTTTACCATCCAAAACCTACCCCTTAGCTGTGCAAAAATCCTTACCTCATCTTTTATATCCAACTAAATTACCAAGATGCATGGCCAAATAATCCAAATGTCCAACCAAATTGCCAAGCTCCACCACCAAATTATTCAAATGTCCAACCAAATTACCAAGATCCACTAATAAATTATCCAAAAGTCCAATTAAATTACTAAAGTGCTCCTCGAAATTAACCAACCTGATAATACCCAAATTTTCATACGCCAACACCTACTCGCCAAAATCGTCCAAACTACTATCGAGCACCTCCACCTCCACGAAATAATTACAATCTTGTCCAAAACTTGAAAAAAAATATCCTTCAGTTTTCACTCCTTTAGTCAAAAGTCAAACTCAATTATTCGAGAGGTTGAAAACCATCGGCTTAATTACGCCAATTGATCCAAAACCAATCAATACGTACTCTAAGTTCTTAAAATTGGATCTTTGTTTTGCTTACCATTTAGGAGGTTTTGGATATATCAATGAGAATTACAATAATTTGAAGAATAAAATCAAGTTTGATTGATCAAAGGATTGACACTCTCCAAACTGTCGCTCCCAATGCCAATAGTAATTCATTGACGAATTCTGGGGGGGTTTACCAAAAACATGATTGATGTCAAAGAGGATTGGTGTCAGGGTAAATCTGTAATCCCAATTAACTCGGACAACCTTGAGAAAGTTGTAGTTTCTTTGAGAATAAATGGTAACTCCAAATTTGTTGTCATGACATTCCACCTAGCTTATGCTTTAGTACCTAGAGGGTCAGAACAAGAAGGATATTAATCATGTATGGGACAATTTTTTTGAGAGGGACCTATATTTGACCTGATTTCTACCTCAGTGAAATATCTAGGCACCACAACGACTCGATCATATCTCCCGTAAGATTTCCATCTTTCTTTATAATGGAAACTGAGACAGAATTTTGAGAGGGCTTCAAAAGTTCTAAAGAGGAAGATCTTTTTCTCCAAATTGTCAAGACTGAAGATACATTGAGAGTTGTAACTCGACAGAATCTTTGAGAAGGTCTGAAAAATTCTGTGAGTCTTATATCAATAGTTCCAGATATGCCAATTCATCTAATTATGAATTTTTTTTTGAGGATGGCCTTAAAAAATTTCATCAAGCATCACAAGAAATTACTATTAAATTTTTAATATTTCTAATTTCCAGCAAAGGTCAAAGTCAACTTTAACAATCTCTAGCATTGGTGGAGTGTAGAGTCAACTGAAAAACTTCCGAATTATAGTAGATTTGGGGATGACCATATCAGAAAATTTTCAAGCTTTAAGGATCTTTTGAATTCTCCAGAACAAGCTATCCGATACATCAAAATTTTGAACCAAGGACGTTCATTTAATCTATGCATGACATGAAATTTGACCGCGATTGTTCGCTGATCCAATCGGTGACACGCTGAGTGGGTTCTTACAACGCCGAGTTTTACAGGACCTCCAATTAAAAAACGACAGACTAAATCACGATCGCCGACCTATTCGATGACACACCAATTTACTCCTCGGTTCATCGAGTTTTACAGACTCTAAACTTGGAATTTCTTGAGTCCAATGGCGGTCCAAGTCGGGATCGCCGACTGGACCTTTTGCTCGCTAATCTGCACTTTTTGAACACATTCTACACTTCAACTTGCAAAATCAATACACTATTATTTCTAAAACAAAATGGAAGAAGTAAAACTTGGGTTGCCTCCCAAGAAGAGATTTAGTTAACGTCGTGGCACGACATAATTCCTCACTCAATTTGGATTTGTGGGGTAGAGACGAGACAAAACATGACCCATTTGGGTCTCCAGCAAATGAATAGATATGGAATGGGAAGTAGTTATCTAATTCAGTAGTAAGAGATTTTCTTTTATCTCATTCAATACTTTGTCGTTTTCTTCTACTCTGTGGAGAATGAGTGAGAGAATCTCTTCCACTTGTCCACCCTCGTACTCCTTGGGCTTTATACGCTTGTGAGGGGGAATGTACTGATCTTTCTTTGTGTATGGTACCTCCAATCCCATAATATGTTTGGCCACGAGATCCATCTAAGTCAATAATGAAGCCAAATTATGGTCCTTCTCAGTCTCTTTGCTGGTCTTGGCCATAAGATCAAGGAGTTGGGCTGCTATTACATAAGGTAGTAGTGTAAGACCACTCGGAGAAATTTGGTCAGCCACTCCTCTGTTTGCCGGATCAAGACCTCTATAGAAGCAGTCGAGTAACATTTTATCTGAGATTCCATGAGCTGGGCATTGCAGCAATAGTGACTTAAATCTCAGCCACAACTCATGGATTGACTCACTCTCCAATTGCTTGAAACCTAGGATATTATCCATAAGAATCATCATTTTCAAAGGAGAGTAGTCCATTTGGTTACCGTTACGACATGACATGTTCCTTTCTTCTGTTCTAAACAAGAAACATGAAAACCAAAACTAAAAGTAAGTAGATTCAACTATAACTAACAAAAACAAAATTCAACTTAACTAAAGAATCTTAACCAACACCACTCCCCGGCAGCGGCGCCATTTTGATTGAATAACGCTATCAAAAACACTTAATCCAGTTCTAAGAGTCAACGATCGTTTGTCAATATGTAACCCAACTAAATGAGTTGGGGTCGAATCCCATAGGGAGTGGTACGTGTTTAAGATTCAATAGGAAAGTATGAATGTGCTCAAATCAGCCATAGGAATAGACATTATCGAATAAATAGATAATGTAAATTAGGGGGTGACACAAATATCAAATAAAGGGGTTTTGGTTTTAACAATTAGCTACAACAACAACAAATAACATGAAATAACAATAAAGAGACGGGTTCTTGGGATGTGATTGGATAATAGGCTAATGTAGACAAACAGGTAATTGCAACTGTTACTAAATAGCTGTAAATTAGTGAATAAGCTAAAATTTAGCAGGGATAAACTTTCTCTCGAACAATTTACCCTGAATCAAGTTGGTTTCTCTCGTACTCCAACAAGCATGCAAATAAGAGCAACCTATGCTTTAGTCCATTCACTCTCTCGAGCTGAATGTGTGAAGAAAATGTTTAGGATTCACTCTCTCGAGCTGAACCCATGACAACCTAATACCCATAGACCATCAATTCAGTAATCTTGGTTTTAAAACCTCTCTCTCGAGCAAGCCAAAAACACGAACGTAGAACTATATTTGCAACTACAATTCTTTAAATTGAACCACATTTACTGATTGAAATCACTTCTAAACAACATTTAAACTAACAATTAACAATATCCACAATCTAAATCATCCCATAATCACATAGTCACACCCTAAAAATTGGGGTTTTAGCTCGACATCATAAAAAGATAAAAATCATTACCAAACTGAGTTTCCATCAACTAGGTAAGATTAATTTCGTCTTTACAAAGGTCCAAATTAAGGAATCTCAAAGACCCACTTCCAATTTCTCAAAAATGGAAATCTTCATTTCTTCAAAGTTAAGAAAACTTGTCTCTCAGTTTAGAATACTTAAAATTCAAAAATAAGATACTTGATAATGATAAAAAGTCCTTAACTTAATGTTTAAAAATGTATTTATAGTCGCCAAAAATATGTTGCAAAGGACCAATTTGCGCAGTAAGTCGAGCACGCCGATCAGCTCGATGATTCGCCCTTTAGTCCATTCCATCGCCTTATTGCCTTGGACTTCAGCATCCTCCAGGTCTGTAACTTTGGGTGATCTAACTCTGCATTGCGAAATCACTCGGCGATCCGCCGATGGCTCTTTTCTCTCGCCAACTTGATTTTCTCTTTTAGGGCTTGGCACACTAGAACTTTAGGCAGTCAAGAGGCCACTCGGCGACTCGCCAAATGGACTTGGCCATCACCATGCTCTCTTTTCTTACTTTTTTCAAGTTAGTGTCCTTACTTTGTTCCTCAATCCAAATACCTAGAAATCAAGGATTTTACATCAGTTATTGGCACAAAATAAGCATTTGAGGACACTAAATTTATCCAAATAAATCCCTAAATAAGTCCAAATCTTGGACTCATCAAAAAAATCTGGAGAATTTCTTTCTCTTGGCGATTGGTGATAACATATAGGCGGTTTGCCCCTCCGCATGTCCCTCAAGTAGTTCATTTGGGTGCAGCTCTATCTGGTGGAGCGATTGAAGAAGAATGGGCTCTATTGCCCCATTACCACCACCCTGCCTGTTCTTAGGGCACTTTTCATGAAATGACCATTCTGGCCACACTTGAAGCAACCAATTGAGCCATCACGAAACACTCCTGAGTGGATCCTACCACACTTAGCACATGCGTAAGTTCCATTTCCTCCTTGTGCTACACTACCTTGAGATAGCACAGGTCTAGGTCTGAATTCTGATTATTGAACTCACCTTTGTTCCTTGGTGTAGGTGCACTAGTAGGTGATTGAGCAGGTCCCTTTTGCTTGTGTTGGAAGGATGACCGATTTTCATTACTCTTCTTCTGTCCGGACTCACTTCTTGCAGTCTTAGCTTTCTTGTTTCAAAACTCTTCCCTATCTCTCAACTTATCTTCCTCAACCTATAGCACATGGGTCATAAGTCTTCCTATGTCCATATCCCTTATTAGCATAGCTGTCTTGCCCTCTTTACTTGACAGACGAGACAACCCAGCAAAAAACAAACTCATCTTGCTTCTCATGTCAGCAACCATTTCTGGGGCATAACGGGAAAGTTGGTTTAACTTAAGACTATACTCATGCACACTCATAGATTCCTGCTTAAGAGTGAGTAATTCTCTTACGTTTGCCTCTCTTAGCTCACGGGTTAAGAAATGCCACATGAAGGCACTCTCAAACACAACCAAGCGAAAAATCGGTGCACCTTCAGCTCTACCTTTCTTCCATTGTTCGTACCAGATTCGGGCAACACTCTTTCGTTGGTATATAGCTAGTTCCACTCGCTCAGCATCGACAACATGCATAACCTCAAACACCTTTTGTAACTCCTCCACAAAGTTTTTTGGATCCTCATTGACACTTGAACCAGTGAAGCTTGGAGGATTCATTCTTAAAAGCTTACGGATCGTAGAAGTATCAGCCACTTCCTTTCGATTCTCTATTTGTTGTCCAGATTGGTTGGTCACCACTTCACTCAACATCTGGATAGCTTCCCAAAACTCAGAATTAGTGACCTCTCATTGGGGTTGCACTTCTGCTGTATTAGGTACCCCTTGATCCTCAACATTCCTCCTAGCAAGACGACTTGAGACAGCTTTTTGTGAAGGCATGATCTAAAAGATACGGGCAAGCACTAGTTAAAAAAAACTTTTATAGGAATGAACTCTATCATACCAAAAGAGTATGAAACAAGTGAGATAGTTCCTAAATGTTGCAGCCTCCTAATTTTATATGTGGCACACTTCACACCGATAACTAGGAATCTACAGACATGGCTTCATAGACATCTAAGGACTCTTGAACTCTATGCTCTGATACCAAGTTTTTCATGCCTCGAGCTTACACCCTTGGTGCGGCCGGCACTCGAGAACCATTGCTGGCCCAAAGAGAACCCTTGGCCTCGCTTAAATCTTAGCAGAAGACTTACTCAACATAGAATCAACTCAAATAACTAACTCATAATATTTAAAGAAACATTCACTAGCCAAAGTGGCAACTCAAGTCTCAGACATCAATAACTGAAATGAACAAAACTCATGAACTAATACTGTCAAACACTCTATCTTTTGAGCCTCTAATACATTGAGGGATGATGGGACAATACCCCCATTCATCCTAACAAAACTGAAATGATAAAACATAATGGAGGGATCCTCTGGAAGCAAGGATGCTCACCAAATAACTTTGGAACTCGACCAGATCAAAGAAGCATTGGATGTTGATCCTGGTTACCTGTATGTGCATCATAAAATGATGCAGGCCAAGGCGTCAGTTCATTGAATGTACGAGCATGTGAGAGAAAATCTAAAACAAGACATAAGCTTGAACTGAAACTGAAGAACTACTTACCTCGTCTCAACTGAACTGAACTCATTACAATGTAAAGCAGTGATAAAGATGCAATATAAAGAAATGATTTTAAAATAGTAGATAGCAACTCAATATATTGAAAATTACAATAATACTTTAGTTTTGTATACAAAAATACAAGTACTCTATAGGAGATTGAACAATCGAATAAAGAGATAATGCTTGGGGGATTGAATAACCAACTGCAGAGTTCAAGTCAATGGGTGTACATCATTACCAACAATGTTAATTAGTCATGGGTAGAATGGACTATAGGCAAGGTACTTTTCTCTCGAACAGTTACCTTATTTCCACTGAGTTCTTTCGAATCTCAACGCTATCCATAAGAAGACCAACCCACATTCTCATCAAATCTACTCTTTCGAGCTAGATACAAAGGCTAAATCTCACGTTTCACTTTCTCAAGTTGAAACCGTCATGACCCACTAACTATGGATGCCAAATTACTACCTTACCTATATACTTCTCTCTCGAGCAGGCATAAAAATCTGAAGTATATTACACTAAACATGCAATATTGGAGTTAAACCACGGTAATAACTCAGACCCACTTCAAATTAACACCAAAATTCATTAATTAGTAACACCCATTAAATCAAACACAACAATTGGTTACATTGTCAAACCCCTAAGGTTAGAGTAAAGCCAATTATAGTAAAAAGACAAAATTTAATACCTGCCACGCTATCCATAGCTGGGTAAATGAAATTTGAAAGTCAAAAGTGAATAATATCTTCTCTATTACAAAATCCAATTGGAAAACCTTGCTAAAATTACTTGAAATCAACAATAGCAGTGTTTTTTCTCTCTCACTTTTGTTCCTCACAATTTCTGAATGCTTTCTTTCTCTTCCAAAAATCAATTTATATAAATCTGAGTTGTGGCTTTTTAGGGCAAATTTGTGAGGAAAGTCAGCACTACAAGAAAAATGGTCAATAACAAAGGGAAAACTAGTCCCTAAAACTGAGATTCTGGTCCTTAAAGGTCATTAGCGATCGGAAATTCTGGTTGCCACCCCGTCTCTATAGCCTCCGTCGCTACAAGTCATTTAGGACGACATGGAATAGCTGGTCCTTAATTTAATTTTGCGGCCAGCCTTGAACTGGTCCTCAAAATGATTTTAGGGACCATAATTTTTGGTCCTTGATTTAAGAGATTTTGCGACTATTAAGAATCTAGTCCTAAAAATATTTTCAGGGACTAGATTCACTGGTCCTTACATATAAGACCAATTGGTGCTTAAAGGTTTCAAGGACTAGTTTACTGGTCCTTAATGTCTATTTATATATATATATATGCTTCATAATTTTCTATGTTTGAAATTACAATACAATTAATTAGGCAATAATCAAATACTTATACAGAAAACCAATAATCTGCTTTCGTGTATATATATATAAACCATAACACATCAGTCACATCATTGTTCGCACATCAATTTCATGAAAATAAAGAAGAAAAATTAACATCTTCTATCAAATAATATTAATATAAATGATGTCCTATGGTTTATCTGCTTAGGCTCTTTGAATTCCAGAACCAGCAGTTAGCAGTTCCCATGTTTTAAGAGTTGGGTCCAGCAACCATTTCAAGCAAATTCAAATCTAATTTGTGTCAAGCCCATGGAGGAGAGTTGATCTTCACACAGAAAACCTCACTACCACAAATTCCTGCAGTGCATAAGTTCCAAACTCAGTTCACACATACAGAACTATGTCATGAATATGTAAAACAAACCTCAAATAGAAACATATGTATATCCCAACGTGCCACATTGCACACAAGTGAAATAAATCAAACTAAGAGGCAAGATCAAACATAGAAACGGAATTCAAGATCAAACCATCAGCACTTCTATCAGTAAAACTAGAAGACGTACAGGGAAAAAGACATCGAGCAAACCTGAGCAAAAACAATGTGGAATGAAGCAGCTAACTCTTAAAATCGGGGAGCTGCTCACCTTAGCAAAATACATTTGTAGTCATAAAAAAAAAAATATAGAAAGTAGCATCATAAATGACTGATCTACTGGTAACTTAATCAGATAGTTCCAAGCATGTAGTTTATTCTCGTAAGGTCACCAGCTCATCAGTCATTAGCTATGAAAGCAAAACTAATTGATAGATTTCATTAAGAGAGGACAGAAAGTACATCTCTACCAGTTTATAATCGATTAATGCAGGCAATGCAAATCCAATTCTAAAATTTCATATCAGGAGGTATGTTGAAGATATGATTAAACAAATACAAGTGGTGTCATCTCTAACAACTTAAACTTAAACAAAAACCATTCCAGAGCTAATGGGAACTTTCAGCTCATATTTCTTAGCTGCTTCTTGAATGAAACAATACAACTATTAAAAAAACTTAATCTACCAAACATATAAATAAATTAAATAACTGAAGTTGTTAAGAAGTTCCTATAAAACTGCTAAAACTAGGACCTGGAATAGATCCAATACAAGTTACTGCTGAAAGTTATGGGAATCTTCATATACTTTAAAGCTGCAAAATCGCAATTCGTTTTGAAGTTAAACACAAACATTTTTCTATGATATTGCAGAAATGAAATAAAGGACCACTAGCTTAAGAAAAATAAAAAGGTTAAGAGCAGATGAATGATAAACATGTACTCATGAACTCATACAAGTATTTAAAAAAAAAATAGATCCTTCTTTGAAGTTTCTTGACAATAATCTGCAAAATATAAGGTTTTTCTTCCGGTAGAAAAATAAATTTAGACTACTCGAGCCACATTTAGAGATAAATACAAGAGCTCTGCATTACTTTAAAATTTTAAGATAACTATCCTTAGAGATTGAGAAGTTCAACTCTTTCCCAACAAATATGAGGTAAATTTTAAGAAAATTATCCGCTGAGTTTATTTTTTGACTAATCTAGTGTCTGTAGGAATTGTAAATTACCAAAACAAGATGGGATTTGCCTGTAAAAAGATTATTAAAAAAGTACATCTTGATTAGTTGCAAGATGACCAAGTGTTGCAAGCAGTTTTTCACTAAGCTTGATGTTCTCAAATATTAGGCTTTGGGAGATTTCCAATAGAATGTGGCATACTTCAACTCATCTGGTTTTGTGAAAAATTGCAAAACACCAATGAGCTAAAACCAAATATTTATGATGGAATTTTCCTCTCAGTTGTATTTGGTTCAGATACATTAGAACAACTTGGGAAAGGTTTCCAATAGAGATTGGAATTTTCAAATATAAGAATCGGTTCATATGCCGTATAGAAAATTAAAATGCATTTAGATAACACACTAAAAGTATACCTTATTCCGGGGGTATGAGTACACTGTTTTCGCATTCAAACTCTCCTACTTTGTGTTGTGTTTGCTTTTAAACAATATGACTGCTTGCTAACTGAATCACAGCTGACGAACTTTTCTAGGCGTCTTTGTGTTCTCTTTCCTATGAATCAGGTGCAAAAATAAAACACTTCTTCAATTACATAGCTCCAAAATATTTTTCCACTAAAAACATAACTATTTGAATCTTAACATGTTCTCTAGATTGGCCAAGTTCAATTCCATATCCACAAATTTGTAGATACTAAAAAACCTTCCGTGCATCACAAATGAAGAGGAACTCCAACATAACTACTGTAGATTCTGTTTCCCTCATTAAACCATGCATCTCACCATTAATAGAAATGCATTGTGCAGCTAATAGAGAAAAAAAGATTTACAGTCCCCTCCTTATACTGGTTCTTATATAAATTACCATCCCTTTGAAATATATCACAAAGCGTTGTCCATATTATACTCTTCTCCTATTCATCAGTCTCAAATTTTCCAAATTTGTGTTATCCATTACTTCCTATCATACAGTTCCTCTTCCATAATGGAAGATACAACACAATTAAGAACAACACCAGCGTACTCTTTGAATATATTTCAATCCTATGAAGAGTTATTTTCTTAAAAGTTCACATTGGCTAAGCACAATGACTGCTACAATATATTCAATAACAGCCTTGATGTACATTTTTTTTTACATGTTTTAATCATTTAAGAATTCTTTTCGTCAGTTCACATTTGTTAAGCTCATATAAGATTAGCCAAACTAGCTCATATATATCAAGGGCCATAGGCCTAAATCAACTATGCCAAAATATTTTTTTGTAGAGCAATTCTATAACCTCAACGATTTTTAAGTAATATGAACATGCAAATATGCAAACACTATACAAATGACTATTGCCAAATCCCTAAGTTAGTTGAAGATTATTCATTTTAGCCACTATTTTTGTACTATTTCACAATTTAGAATTATCAGTTAGAAATTAACCTAAATCAACAAATTCTTAACACCATCTTTCAGAAATATTGAAAATTCCTCTATTAATGCAACAACCTTCAAAGATATGACTTTGACTCCTCTCTGTAACAAAAGTTTCATGGCAAACAATGTTGGCCATAAATATTGTCTTCCTAATACTTCTACACATATACTTAACCACTCAGATGGTTTTCCCCAATCAACTACTATCTGGACCCATAATCATAACCACAAAATTAACATAGATAACAATAAAAGGGAAATAAAATAATTTATACTACAAAGCTTATGGAAAAACACTAATGCATACCCTTGAAGTCACTTTTGGATCATTATGAAAGAAATTCATGAATCACAACTGAATATGACAACCCATTTCTTAGAAGCATTTAGTCGAAAACCCTAATCTAAGTAAGTGCTTACCACAGTGAACTGAAGAATTTCATAGAGGTGAAATAGAACATGAAGGTTTCTTCCAATTTGCGAAATCGCAGATGCAATGTTGTGCATCTCCATTTAGCGATAACCTCTACAAATATAAAAGCTTCGACACTTCTTTGGAATAGATCGAACTACAAATATCGCCCATTAATCGAGATTACAAGTGGTGAATCATGGGTACAGAGAAGGCTAAGCTTGTAATTAGGATTGAGAGAAGATGATATGTGTCACTGAAGAGAAGTTTTGAGGGGTGAATAATTTCTTGTGATGTAGTGTTAGATTAAGAAGGGTTTTCATTTTTATTTACGGAATTGGGCGTTATTTCCACCTCCGATTTAGTATTAGGACCAGATATCTATTATTTTAGAGACGAGTATTTTTACCTTTCGTTAATCAATGAGGAATTAAGCACCAGCGAAAAACCTTGTCCTTATATTATACTTTCAAGGACCAATTTTTTAACCCGTCCCTATATTTTGGTCCTTAAAAGGGTATTTTCTTGTAGTGTCCCTTATTTACTTTTAGTTACTTCAGTTGTTAGGATGATCAGGGGTCTTTTCCCGACATCCCTCATAGTATTAGAGGCTTCATAGATAGATAGATAGTAGTTCATGAATCTTCTTCATTCCAGTTTTTATGTTTTAAAACTTGAGTTGCCTATTTGGCCAGTTGAATGTTTATTTTAAAACATTAAGAGTTTATTATCTGAGGTTATCTTTTGAGACAATTGAGTAAAGTAGTGCTTTTGAGTTCATCTTATTTATGAGTAAGCCTTCCGCTATGAGGTAGGCTAGGCCAAGGGTTCGCTTGGGGCCAGCAATGGTTCTCGAGTGTCGGCCACATCCAAGGTGTAAACTCGAGGCATGACAAACTTGGTATCAGAACACAGATTTCAAAAGTCCAAGGGTATCTACGAAGCAGTGTCTGTAGAGTCCTAGTTATCGGTGTGAAGCATGCCACATCTATAATTAGGAGGCTGCAACATTTAGGAACTATCTCACTTCTTTCATACTCTTTTTGTGCGATAAAGTTCATCTCTATAAAGTTTCCTTCTAATTCGTGCTTGCGCGTATCTTTCAGATCATGCCTCCACGAAGAGTTGTCCAAGGTCGTCCTGCTAGGAGGAATCTTGATCCATAAGATCAAGGGGTACCAGTGCACCAGAAGTGCAACCCCAAGGAGAGGTCACTAATGCTGAGTTCCAGGAAGTTGTCCGGATGTTGAGCCAAGTTGTGACCAAACAAACTGGGCAACGAAGAGTGATTCGACAAGATGTGGTTGATACGTCAAGGATCCATGAGTTCTTAAGGATGAATCCTCCCAACTTCATCGGTTCAAGTGTCACTGAGGATCCAGAGAACTTTATGGAAGAACTAGAGAAGGTTTTTGAGGTTATGCATGTTGTTGATGTTGAGCGAGTGGAACTACCTGCATACCAATTAAAGGGTTGCTAGAGTTTGATTCGATCAATGGAAGAAGAGTAGAGCTGAGGGTGCACCGATTGTGAGTTGGATTGTGTTTCAGGGTGCCTTCATGGGGAGTTTCTTTCCCCTTGAACTAAGAGAGGCAAAGGTAAGGGAATTCCTCACTCTTAAGCAGGAATCATGAATGTGCATGAGTATAGACTCAAGTTTAGCCAACTTTCCCGCTATGTTCCGGAGATGGTTGCTGATATGAGGAGCATGATGAGTTTGTTTGTTTTTGGGCTGTCTCGTCTGTCAAGCAAATAGGGTAGGAGAGCTATGTTGATAAGAGATATTGACATAATAAGACTTATGATCCATGTGCAACAGGTTGGGGAAGATAAGCTGAGAGATAGAGAAGAGTTCTGAAACAAGAAAGTTAAGACAACTAGGAATGAGTCCGGACAACAAAAGAGTAATGCAAATCGGTCACGTTTCCAATAAAAGCAAAAGAGACTTGCTCCATCATCTGCTAGTGCACCTGCACCAAGGAACAGAGGTGAGTTCAAGAATCATAGTTCACAGAATTTCAAAGCTAGACCTGCACAGTCTCAAGGTAGTGTGGCACAAGGAGATAATGGGACTCCTGCATGTGCTAAGTGTGGTAGGACCCACTCAGGAATGTGTGTGATGGCTACACTAGTTGCTTCAAGTGTGGTCAAAATGATCATTTTATCAAAGAGTGCCCAAAAACATGTAGGGCCGTGGTAATGGGGTCAATAAAGCCCAATCTTGTTCAGCGGCTCCACTAGACAGAGCTGCACCTAGAGGAGCTACTTTAGGGACTGACGGAGGAGCAAACCATTTGTATGCTATCACTAGTCACCAAGAGCAAGTGAATTCGCCAGACGTTGTCACTGGTATGATCAAAGACTTTACTCTTGATGTTTATGCTTTGATAGATCCAGGAGTAAGTCTATCTTTGGTGATTCCTTATATTGCTATGAATTTTGATATTCTTCCTGAGAAACTTCTTGAACCCTTCAGTGTTTCCACACCTGTTGGTGAGTCTATTCTAGCTAAGAGAGTTTATCGTGACTGTACCATTTCTGTCAATCACAAGGACACCATGGCTGACTTAGTCGAGTTAGACATGGTAGATTTTGATGTTATTCTAGGTATGGACTGGCTTTATGCCTGTTATGCCTCAGTTGATTGTAGAACTCGAGTAGTTAAATTCCAGTTTCCTAATGAGCCAATTATTGGGTGGAGGAGTAGTTCAGCAGTGCCTAAGGGTCATTTCATTTCATACCTTAAGGCCAAAAAGTTAGTTTCCAAGGGGTGCATCTATCACTTAGTTCGAGTTAATGACTCTAGTGTTGAGACACCACCTATTCAGTCAGTTCCAGTAGTGAGTGAGTTTCCAAACATCTTTCTAGATGATCTTCCTGGAGTCCTTCCTGAGAGAGAAATAGACTTCGGTATCGATATTCTTCCCGATACTTGTCCTATCTCTATTCCGCCATATAGAATGGCTCCAGCTGAGTTGAAAGAGTTATAAGAGCATTTGAAAGATCTTCTTGAGAAAGGTTTTATTCGACCAAGTGTCTCACCTTCGGGCATTCCAGTCTTATTTGTGAGGAAGAAAGATGGTTCACTTAGGATGTGTATTGATTATCGCTAGTTGAACAAGGTTACTATCAAGAATAAGTATCCACTTCCGAGAATTGATGATCTTTTCGATCAACTTCAGGGTGCCACTTGTTTTTCTATGATAGACCTCAGATCAGGCTATCATTAGTTGAGAGTAAGAGAAAGTGACATTCCTAAGACAACATTCAAGACCCGTTATGGTCATTATGAGTTTCTTGTCATGTCATTTGGTTTGACTATTGCTCCTGCATCATTTATGGACCTTATGAACAAAGTATTTAAGCCTTATCTTGATATGTTTGTTATCGTGTTTATTGATAACATTCTAATCTATTTGAGGAATGAGAAAGATCATGCTAGTCATCTCAGAGTACTTCTTCGAACTCTCAAGGATAGAAAGTTGTATGCTAAATTTTCTTAGTGTGAATTTTGTCTTTAGTCTGTGGCATTCATAGGCGATATTGTTTCTGGTAATGGGATTCGAGTTGATACTCAAAAGATTGAGGTAGTACAGAACTGGCCTAGACCTACATCTCTAACTTATATTAGAAGTTTCTTGGGATTGGCTAGTTATTATAGAAGGTTTTTCGAGGGGTTCTCATCTATTTCCTCCCCGTTGACCAAGTTGACTCAGAAGACAATTAAGTTTCAATGGTCTGAAGCTTGTGAGAAAAACTTTCAGGAATTGAAAACTAGGTTGACTACTGCACCAATGTTGACCTTACTAAAAGGTACACAAGGTTTTGTCATGTATTGTGGTGCATCCAGTACACTGTGGTTGTGTACTGATACTGCACTTGCTCTTTCTTTGTTGAGTATAGGGCATTTTCAGGCAGCTACTGGCAGGCCTCAGTTAGGTAACTTTTAAGCATGACCGAATTCAAATGTGAGCCAATTCTTTTAGGCTAACTTAGTTATATTGTATTTTTCAATACATTGAGTTGTTATCTACTGTCTTAAAAGATTTTCTTTATATCGCATTATCATTATTGCTTTTATACAGAAAATAATTGAGTTGAGTTGAGACGAGGTAAGTTGTTTCTTCAGTTCCAGTCAAGCTTATGTCATGTTTTAGATTTCCCCTCACATGCTTGTAAATTCCATGTACTGATGCCATGTGGCCTGCATATTTTATGATGCAGATACAAGTAACCAGGATCAGCATCCAACGCTTCGTTGATCCAATTGAGTTCAAGAGTTGTTAGTAAGCCTCCTTGTTCCCGGAGGATCCCTTATTTACTTTCAGTTACTTCAATTGTTAGGATGATCGAGGATCTTGTACTGACATCCCTCATAGTATTAGAGGCTTCATAGATCGATAGACAGTAGTTCATGAGTCTTGTTAATTCTAGTTTTTATGTTCTAAGACTTGAGTTACCTGTTTGGCCAGTCAAATGTTTCTTTTAAAACATTATGAGTTTATTAATTGAAGTTATCTTTTGAGAAAGTTGAGTAAAGTTGTGCTTTTTAGTTCAACTTATTTATGAGTAAGTCTTCTGCTAAGAGTTAAGCTTGGCCAAGGGTTCGCTTGGGGCGAACAACTGTTCTCGAGTGCCGGCCATGTCCATGGTGTAGACTCTGGGCGTGACATTATTGACCATCTCTTTTCACTCTAATGGTCTTCCACAACATTAGATATCTAAAGTAAACAAGAGTTTGCAACCTCAAATTATAAATAGAAACACAAAGAGACAATTGAATTCATATCAATTCAACATTTGATAAGTAATTAAATAACATTCAATTGAAAATTTATCATCCCTACAATGCACACCCCTAAAACATAGAGAGTTTAGCTAATCATACCAAAGGGTAAAAGAAGTATACCAAAATTTCTGTCCATAGTAACTATTTGATTCAAGATTCTAAGATTTCAATCCCCAAAACATTCAACCTCAAGAAAGTTCTATCCAATCTTGAAGTGCAGACTTATTCCCCAATAGTAAGAGTTTTCAGCGAGTATTAATAAATTAAGAATGGGAAAAGATGTCTTTCTCACTCTCTTCAAAAAGTGATTTATAGGTTTACAAAATCCATTGAAAAATTTCCCTCCATGTAATTTCGTCGAACTAAATCGAAATCACTGAGCAGGTCATCGATGTGCCGAATGGTATAGTTCATCGCTAATTAAGCTTCACAATTTTTATTTTTCCGTTAGGTGCCTATTAATTTTTTTCACGACCCACAACCATTCATGAGTGACACCCACACTTTATCCTTCTAGGTGGCGAACCAATGAATTCAAACTCCAACTTATATTAGTTATTCAACATATGAAATACGACAATAATTCGAAAACTCAAATCTTATTAAAGTGAGAAATAGGAATCTACTAGATTATATTACATATCATTTCCAAAACATAAAAGTCATCACATCAAATACATCTAATTCCAAAGACTAAGTTTGAGAGTATCAAACAAACCATAATAAATGAATAAAATATGTTCGAAAACTAAGGACATCATACTATGATCGAGAGAATCCAACATAACTAGAAGGAATAGCTCACCCTGGAATCTGTTGTGCTGGAGAATGGCTAGAGCTGGTGAGTCGAAGTCACTGGTACACTTGCTGCACTCCACAAAAAGAAAATGAAGAAAAAAACAAGTAGGGGTCAGTATAGGGTAATATGTACTGAGTAGATATCATCGACTGACTCAAAATTGAAACTAACATGCATAAAGTAATACCAGGAAATCAACTATAACACTTAGTAGGTGGAAAATTAAAAGCAACATGAACAAGTGATGACAACAATGAAACAAGTACGTAACTAGACAACAATAGCAAGAACACACATAAGGTCTCAAGCCTCCACATCACGCTCTTTTACGAAATGGGTTGATTGAGATTGGATATATTAAGTTATTTTAATATGTTTTCCTTTAATGTTATCATGTCGTAATGTGACACCCGATTCTAGAAATAATAGCAGGAAATCCTTTAATAACCCATATTCATATTTTTCAATGATATTCCATGATCAAGAGAATTGGCTGAATCCTATGAAACTATTTCATAGAAGTTCATTGATATCTTTTTTTTATAAAGTAAATCGACTTTAATTCTTAAATAATCCACATCACTTCTGATGAGAGCGGACCTTTTTGGATATATAGTCCAAGTCGAGAATAGAGTTACAGGAAAAGTCGTCTAATGGAAAAATACTTTCACGTTCGGTTCAGAGAGCACTTTTTTTGTTAAGAATTCCTGGTTCCCTTTCGTGTGAATTCCCTATCGGCGAATTTAAAACTTGTGGGGCCCTATCTATTCCATGTAACAACACGGAAAACTAGTAAGACCAAGCTAGAGCCTAATGGAACTAGTAGGTGAGACTAGAGCCTTACGTGTGAGCTTTTGAGTTTGATGTTTGGTTTTAGGTTGTATATTGACTTCTTGAGCTTAGGTTGAGGAGTCTAGGGGTTAAACGTCAAGGTACGAACCCCAAAAGAACAACCAAGGGTCCTTGGGGAGGATCCTA
The DNA here is from genome assembly GCA_036250505.1 of Solanum acaule. NCBI lineage: Eukaryota > Viridiplantae > Streptophyta > Magnoliopsida > Solanales > Solanaceae > Solanum > Solanum acaule. The sequence goes on from JAJOOR010000027.1 coordinate 50,479, forward strand.
AAGTCTAACTCCCAAGGTTGCCTAAGTTCACAAAAACTGTCAAAACCTTGTGACCTAATGATGGCCATCCATGGCCAGTGGACTGATCCACGCCTTGTGGTCTTGCTCTGTAGGTCAAGGCCCCGAAGAGCCATGTTTCAGACTCAAACCAAGACCCCACAGTACCGGGCGTGACCCTATCCACGGACCGTGGTTGGGGGTCTCGTGGATTGCCCCTGTAATCTGCCCAAAGTCGGCCAATAGGTGGGTTAGTTTAGGTAATTCATTTTTAGTTTGTTTTAATAAGGGGTTGCTTAATATAGTAATTATACATATATATAAACTATTTTATGTTATTAAACACCTCATTAATTCATTATAACCCAAGACCCTAAATCAAAACCCAACTTCCCTTCCCTCAAAGAATCTTCTCTCTAGAACCTCCATTGAAGACCAAGAAAGAGATAAACTAGGGCTTGAATATGGGAGCTTTTCAATACGAATTTGGTGGGATTCTACACCTAAGGTATGACAGTTTTCATCCTTGGGTAGCTATCACCCAAGAAGCCCCTTCAAAATCTTTTAATTAAATTCTAGAAATCTTCAAATAGCTAGGGTTTGAACTCAGCCCCATGGATTCCTTTCAAAGTTATTCTTAAAGATTGAATCATGTTTGTTATTGATGATACTACTGATTTTAGATGAGTTTAACTTGAATTAAAAAAGAATCCATGAGTTTTCCCCAATCCTAGCTATTGCTCTTCTCTACATTATGAATGTTGTTGGAAGTTGATTCAATTGATTGAATGTGGGTTGATTATGATGTAATTACTTGATAATAGTGTAAATCTACATGTATTCTTGATTAACCTAAGATTCTAGGGTGAAATTGATGTACCCTAGGGTTATGTCATGAAAGAGGCAAATTGAGGGTTTAGATGTGACCTTCTAAAATTGATGAATTGCCTTAGATTAGATCACCTAAACATGAATTGCTTATTAGTGAATCTTGTAGACATTAATGAACTTGATTAGGTCCTACATGATGAATCATGGTTGAGTAGTATTGAGATTTAGTTTACTTGATGCTATATGACTATAATTGAGTAGGAATGAGGCATGTGGTTAGTCTACCTTGAGAACTAGGTTTACATGATGACCATGTGAGGTGTTGCTTCATAGTAATGCTCATAATATAAAGATGGCTCGTAAGGCTTTAAAGGTAAAAGCTAAAGGGAATGAACTATGAATGTTGAGGCTTTAAAAAAGAAATATATTATGCATGTTGAATTGTATAAGGTACTATTGTGGAAGGACTTTACCCACATGACCTACAATGTGAGTATATGATCTTATACATGCAAATGAATGAACTATTTGAGTTATGATTATATACATGTCTATTATGATAAGTGTTAGATGTGTTGATTTATAAGGTGTATGATCCTTGAATGAAATATATGTGAATGATGCATGATTGTGATATTATGTACATACTTATGAACACTTTGAGAGAGAGGTGTCTATGATGATAATGTTATTGTTGTGTCATTGCAAGGACAATTATACACACACATACACTCCATGCATAAACATGATTATGATGTATCAATGGTGTTAATTGAAAGTATAGTTTTCATATGCACCTTTACACATCATTATACATGAAATGTACATACCCATATGGATCCTATTGTGTTGATTGAAAGTCCATTCTCATGAGAACACATGGTCTTGGTGTGAAAGTTGTTCTCACATACTAATTATGATTCTAAGGTTGAAAGTCCATTCTCACCTAATTGAATCTATGAACTATTTTATGAGTTAGGTTGAACGAAGGGTAAAATACCCCTTCAAACATGTAAATCCAATTCAAGACTATTTATGTATAATTTGGGAAATAATGCTTAGCACCGAGTGGATATGGAAAATGAGGTAAAGGCCCTTCCGTCAATGCAATAGGTTGGGTCATCTAAAGTGAACTCATGAGATGGAAGCTCCTCCACCAATGCAATAGGTTGTGTTTCTAGAAGCAATCTGCCTATCACATAACTATGTGCCCACATAGGTCTTTAGCTAGTGGATCCACCTAAAAGCTAATACATTTAGTTCTACCTCAGGCAAGTAGGACACCTTCTTTCGGTATGGGGTTACACAACACCGGATTCCATGTAGCTTACATGGTCTATGTCGGTTATGGCTACTTTTCCCTATATAATAAAGATAATGAATGAGACATGACCTATACTATGACTTCTTGGTGAGTTTTACTTAGTAGGAGTGGGGGTATGGGACTTCATTTCCACATTGCACAAGTAGAGTTAATAGGATGTCATGGGATGGTTCCTTTATATTATGATGAGATTTGAATGTATGCATGTATATTGAATAGATAGTTGTTATGAATGGCTTTCCTTATAATTCAAGTAATGTACATGACTATTTCCTTATTTGTGGTTATTGCTTATGATGAGGTCTAAAGATGAAATGTATGACTAAAGTAGCTTCAAAGGAGTACTTAGTAGGGTTGATATTATGGGATGCCAACCATACATTGCACAAGTGTTTCTTAGTGGTTGCTTATGTGATGATTGCTTTATGATGAGATGATCTTGGTATTTGACTTTGTTTCATGTTATGAGTGGAGGCTATGTATTGTGAAGAGTGGGATATTTATTATGTTGATGTTGGAGACTATGCTTGTTATTATAATGATATCTCTCATGTTATGATGAAATATATGTGAGTTGCCTTATGGGTTGCATTCTCCAACTATTTCAAAGATGATGTTTAAAAATGGCATATAGCATGATTTCAAATGAAATGTCCCTTTTTATGCATGTTTTAAGGTTTTTGTGCATGGCTTCCATACTTAGTACTTTTTGTGCTAACCCCATCTTTCTACATTTTCTATAAGTGTAGGCTTTGAAGATATTGGATTCCATCCTCGTGGTTAGGTTCATAGGAGATCAAGAAGAAGAAGATTGGTGAGTCCGCATTGTATTCGAGGGCTCAACCATATGTCCTTTATTGTCTTTCTTTTATGTTTTAGACTTTGGTTATAAGGGCTATGTCCCTAAGATTGTGTTTCAAGAGTTTTATTCCAAGTATAATAGATGGTTTGAGACATTGTGTCATAAATTCTCTTTCATTTTATAAGAGACTTCGATTGTAAAGAAAAATTTTAAATTCCGCACTATTTTCCTATGCTCTTATGTTCAAGTTATGCTATGAGGCTTGTATGCGACCCCTTCGGGGTCAAGTACGCCGTGTTACGTCTAGGGGGTACCCCTGGGTCGTGACATTCCATCTCTCAATCTCCGAAGAAAACTCCCTACCCTTCGGACTCCATGTCACCTGATATCTTTTGAAACACAAGATTATAAATATGTTTGTCAGCTTCAAGAGAACAACAACCATACTTTGCGAGAGAGATACCAATTATAAATATGTTTGTTAGCTTCAAGAGATCAACAACTATCCTTTGTGAGAGATATACCAATTATAAATATGTTTGTCATAACCCAAAGTACACCCTAGACATGACATGACATATAAGACCCTCAAAGGCCCTACACATGCCACTTGATACACATACAACACAATATAATAGAGAAAAACAATAAATCTCATATGAAATAAAGAGTTTGACATAAAGGAGAAATCTCTTATAGTCTTGACAAGCCATCTAGTACATCAAAGGAAGTGGTCGGGACGTAACTCGTACACCACAAACAACATCCGAAATTAAAGACATAAAAAAACAAAAGTACAAATGCTTATGTCCTTGTAACATGAGGACTCACTACCTCTACGAACTCCAAAGATCACCAACTAGCCACAAGCGGAGGGAGAGAAAGTGACAATCCCTACATTAGTAAAACAATGTAGGCACAAATATGCATTAGTACATGGTAAGTACTAAGTATGAGGGGAATGCAATAAAACATGAAATATGATCAAAAGAGGACATAATTGAAAGCATAATATTCATGACCAAGCTAAATATAAACCTTTAAAGAACTTCATAAATCATGACATGGTCAATGCATCTTAAAATCATGAGTAAAGCTTCATAAAATCTTTAAGAACAACTTAGTTCATTTTGTTGGATATTAACTTTAACCGACAATAGACCATGTGAGCTATACATGGAATCTGATGTACCTTCCACATCGAGAAGGGAGAGTATACTCTCCAAGGTAGAAATTTGTATCATATCATGTTCTATATGTGGATCCACTAGCTAGGCTATTTAAAGCAACCTACGTGGGCACATAGTTTGGAACTAGAGGTTGCTACTAGAGACTACCCTTTTTGAGCCTCCACCTCAAAGTTCTCTCGGTGCTAAGCAAAATCCCAACGGAATAGTCATAAGCATATATATCATCATAAATGTAAAAGAAAAATTAAGTTACTAATCCAAGCTAAAAACATCATAGAGTTGCTCATTAAATCTTGAATCAAGAATAAGTGAGAAAATCTTTCACCAAAACATGATTTCTTAATGTGAGAAAAACTTTCATAATTTCATTGATGCTTATCTTAAATTAACCTAGATCATAAAACTTTACTTTCCATAAATTATGCATAAGTTCATGAAAACATCATTCGTAGATTTATACCTTCTTATAAATTCATGTAAATTAGGGTTCATAATCAAAATCATGATCAATGCATAGTTCATATTGAATTGATTAGAATGCATGTCATTGAGTATAGATAATCATAATATGATCAATATCAAGCAGTTGAAATCCATACATATAGAACCCATGAGGAATTGAATGAAAACCTAACTAATTTAGGGAAATTGAACTGGAGAATTTGGAGAAAACTATGGGACTCAATGGGTGAATGGAACCCATTGATGAAGTCCCTACATACCTTGACCTTTAATACCTAAGAAATAATGAGAAAGGATATTTGAACTTGAAGAACCCTAAAATCCTTGAGAGCATTGGAGAGAAAACTTTGGAGTGGAAATTTGGGAATTTTGGGAGATTGAAGGAGAATGGGTAGATTTATGAGTAAAATGAGTTATAGGGTCTTATTTATAGGAAAAATTACGTAGAATAAGAATTAGGTCCATAGGGAAAGACCCAAATACCCTTAAAAATAACTGTCCGCAGACCCTACAATTGTTACCTACAGACCGTTTTGGTCAACTATTGGTCGAGTAACTAGGCCTTAACCTTGGGCAAATCCTATGACTTATTTGTACGGACTGTCAAACTTCCTACGGTTCATAGACCCCATCCGTAGACCTCAACTTTAAACCCAAAATTTCACTAAGTCTTGGACTTTTCTACGGGACCTTCCTACGGTCCGTAGTCCATTTGACAGACCGTCCTAATTAATCATAGATTAAACTTCAGAAACTTAATTTTCCAAAACTCCTTCTCCTATGGGCCGTAGGTCTATCTCATAGACCAATGTTTCAGAGAATTTATGTACTTTTCCTTCCTTTTTCATCTTCCCGACTTCTAAGGCGTTACAATATCTCCCCTATGGTAACATTCGTCCCCGAATCGGAATCAAGCTAGATTGAATAGAGTATGAGAGAAACTAACAACCCAATATGAATGCAATTTCATCAAATGCACATAAACATGGAGAACCACTCTAAGCTAAATCATAACATCAAAAATCATTGTTTCATGAACATTCATGCATATGGAATCATGAGGATGACTAAAACATATGAATTCAAAAGAATGAAACATGGGGAACCAATACCTTAAGCTAGAGTAGGAGAGGAGGGAAAGAGATGAGGATACCAGGACATCATATCGGCTTTGGCCTCATAAGTAGCACCCTCAACTAATTGATTCCTTCAAAGAACCTTTATGGAAACAACTTCTTTATTTCTCAACCTCTAAACTTGTCGATCTTAAATATCAACCAAGACCTTCATAAGAAATATTATCTTTAACTTCCAAACATTGGAAATGTTCAATAGAAGTCGGATCTCCAACACACGTTTTCAATAAGGAGACATGAAAAAGCGGGTGTACCGATACTAAATCATTAGGCAACTCAAGTTCATATGCAACTTTGTCAATACACTTCAAAATCTGGTATTGGCCCACATGTTGGGGACTAAGCTTCCGTTTCTTTCCAAACCCGATGACACCCTTCATGGATCGGAATAAGACTTTTGTCAAATTTGAGCCATTTTCAACCTCGCAAATAAATCTAACCTTTTCCATAGCCTCATGAACAAACTCGGATCCTATCAAAGTGACCTCACCAACATTAAACAACCAATAGAAGACCTACATATTCTACCATAAAGAGCCTCAAATGGAGCCATCATAATGTTAGAATTGTAACACCTCAAAATTTGAATATCTATGTTCAAAAGGGAAAACACTATTTTTGGGCACTTGGTGATCTATGAATCCTATCTTCAGGCTGTAGGAAGTCCCAAGGGCCAGAGAAAGGGGGTTAGAGACTTGGGTTTGAATTTTTAAAATACTAATTCCCAGTGGTTGACCTACGAATGGGAAGGACGGGTCATAGGTTGTTTGACGAGTTGTAGGTAGGTCTCGTAGGCGAGTCCCAGACTTAGTGAAATTTTAAGGGGTAAAGTTAGTTTCTATGGTTGGCATGTACGGACTGTAGGAAGACCTACAAGTCGTACATGGGGTTCCATCAAAAGTTGGACAAAATAATGGAATCTGAACTTATGTACCATTAACCAGTATGGTCCGTAGAAAGACCTACGGACCGTAGGTGAGGCTCAACAGTTATTCTTAAGGGGTTTTTGGGTCTTATCCTAATTTTTTTAACCCTATAATATGCCATTTTACCCCTAAATATAAGCCCTATAAATACCCTTCACCCTTAGAAATTTCTCCCAACTTTTTCATTCTCTCAAATTCCTAAAGTCTCTCCAAGGTTCTCTCTAAAAATCTTCTCTGTAGATCAAGAAAAAAGAAGTTAAGGTTCTTCAAGTTCAAGTCTCCTTCACCATTTCTTAGGGCTTTAATAAAGGTTTGTAGGGAGTTCATCAATGGGTTTTAGTCACCCATTGAGTCCCCAAAGTTTCTTCAATTCTCCAATTCAATTTCCTAAAATGTGATTAGGTTTTCATTCGATTCCTCATGGTTCTATTTGTATAGATGCAATTGCTTTATTATGATCTTATTTTGATGATTGGACTTAATTACACGCTTTTCAACTAATTCAATGTGAACCCATGCATTGACCTATGAATTTTGACTATAAACCCTAACTTACATGAATTTATGAAGAAACTCGTATCTTTGAATATATTATTATGAAATCATGCATATTTTATGAAATCAATGTGTATGACTTCAGTAATCTTATAGATGAAAGTATCTATATGTTCTATGAAGCTTGGCCACATGACATGCATGACATCTAGATTTGCCCTCAATGCTTTTGGTCTATTTTCATAAATTAGGTCTTGATTAGTATGGTATCCGGATATGCCATCAAGGATTATAGATCACACTTTAAAAACTATTTCCATCAGTAGTAGGACATTTTTAGTATGAAGTTAATGACTATGGGACTTATAAAGCTACTATGAAAACATCAAGAATGGTAAAAGGTTTTCTCACACATGGTCTAAGGAGCTACTATATGGTGTTTCTAGAGTGGATTAGTATCGTAATTGTACTTTTCAATGGATGATAATATGAATATGATTAATGACTATTTTGTGGGATTTTTACTCAACATCGAGTGGCTTTGAGGTGGAGGCTCAATTAGGTTGGTCTTGAGTAGCAACTTCTAGTCCTAAACTACGTGACCCCTAGGAGTTGTCTAAAATGACCTAGCTAGTGGATCCACATATAGCATATGATATGATTTGTATGGATTCTACCTTGGCAAGTAGTTTCCCCTTCTTTCGGTATGATATACTGGATTCCATGTTATAGCTCGCATGATCTATGTCGGTTAATGGTAAACTTCCCACAAAAATAACTTTGTTAATTACTCAATTTTTATGAAGCTTCCTTTATGAACTAAAGATGCATTGACCATGTTCATGATTTATGAATTTTCTTAAACGTTTTTACTATGTTTTAATTTGGTCATGCATTTCATGTTTTTGATTATGTCCCCTTATGCTCACGTCTCATGTTTTGTTGCATTACCATCATACTTAGTAGATTCCATGTACTGATGCATACTTGTGCGTACATTGTTTCATTAGTGTAGGGCTTGACGTCTCTTCTCCCTCAATTTGTAGCTAGTTGATTGTATTAGACACTTAAAGACTTGGTGAGTCCTCATTCTTCGAGGACGATGTCACTTTTATATGTTTTTCTTTATTACAATTTTCAGACTTTGTATGTGATGTATGGGTTACATCTCACTCACCTCTTTTGATATAATAGATGGTTAGTTGAGACTATGTTAGACTTCCGCTTTTGTCAAACTCTTTTGTATGAAATGCTACCTTTTAAACTCTTTTGTTTCTATTATCTTGTATGATGTATGCTAAGTGGTTTTGTAGGGCCTCTCGGGGTCTTATATTCCATGTCACATCTAGGGTGTACGTTGGGTCATGACAAGAATGATAGTTATTAATGTAAGCTAACTCAATCAAAGACAAGTGATCATCCTAATTATCCTTGTAATCAATCACACAAGCCCTCAACATGGTTTCCAAAGTATGAATGGTATGTTTAGCTTTTCCATAGGTCTAAGGATGAAAAGTCGTGCTAAGTTCACTTTAATACCAAGACCTTTTTGAAATGACTTCCAAAACTGAGATGTAAACTGAGTACCTCAATCGGAGATAATGGACAAGGGCACACCATGCAACCTTACCATTTCTTGAATATAAAGCTTGGCATAATCTTCTGAAGAGAATAAAGGCTTAACGGGACGAAAGGGAATTGAATTCGTCATTCTATCCACAATGACCTATATAATATAGAACTATTAACGAGTGTGGGGTAAACTCGTAATAAAGTCCGTATTCAAGTCTTCCCACTTCCATGTAGGAATACTAATTTCTTGAGCCAAACCACCTAGTTTTTGATGCTCAATTTTCACTTGTTGATAATTTGGAAAATTAGCCACAAATTTCGCATTATCCTTCTCATCCCATTCCACCAATATAATTCTTGCAAATCACGGTACATCGTGGTGGTTATTGGGTGAATAGAATACTAAGAACTATGAGATTTTGTCAAAATCTCATTTCTCAACTCATCAACATTCGAAATGCACAATCGACCTTGGTATCGAAGGACACCATCTCCTCCTTGGGAGAAAGCCTAAATGGCTTTTTCAGAAAATGACTTCTTCAAGTCAACTAATACTGGATAAAGATCTTTCTTAGCTTTCACATCCAATACAAAAGACAATTCGGAGCCATTATGAACAACTACATAACCCTCATTGGAGACAACCAAACAAACACCTAGTCGGGCCAACCTATGCACATCACGAACTAACTCTTTCTTACCATCCTCAACATGACCAACACTACCCATTGATAATCGAATAAGAGCATCCACTACCACATTCACCTTTCCGGGATGATACAAGACACAAATGTTGTAGTCCTTTAACAACTCAAGCCACCTCTTTTGGCGAAGATTCAAATCCTCTTAAAACTCTTATGGTCGGTGAACACATCCACATGAACAACATAAAGTAATGCCACCAAATCTTTAAGGCAAACACTACCACCTCTAACTGATGAGTCCTAGATTTTGACTAATTTGGGGTTTGGTTTTCATAGTTTATTATCCTTAAATGCCTAATTTATGCTATAAACTGATGTTAAAATGTTGATTTTCAGCAATAAATGCTAAGGAGAAAGGAAAGGACATTACCCAACAAATAGGAGCAAAAAAGCTGAAGAAGTTAAAGAAAGGCAATCCTGGTGATCGCCAAGACCACTCGGTGAGCCGTCGAGTGGCTCTTTAGCTCGCCTAAAGTTCCAGCATGCCAGCCCGGGGAAAAAACCTTCTTGGAGATGGAAATTGACAGTCGGTGGACCTCCAAACGGATCGACTACCTCAATCCTGACCGCCAAAAGTCACAGAACTCTGAGGATAAAGAGCCAAGGAAAACTGGCCATGGAATGGAGTAAAGGGCACATCGCCGACTTGGTCGGTGGCGCTCGACTTACTTCACCTAACTATCTTGAAAGCTAGAATTTGGAAAACTATAAATTGAAATTTGAAAAGTAGAAAAGACATCAATCAGATAGTCAAATCTTTTAGGAGTTCAATTTTTCCTGTGTTTTTGATTGTTGAACCTTGTTGAAGGATTTTTCAAGTAGATTTGGAGTTAGGTTTTTTATTTTGAGCATTTTGAATCATTGTAAAGACTTGGAGTGCAATACCTAGATTATGGAGAACGTAATTGGTATTAATTTCTGCCTTTTTATGATGTGTGGCTAAAACCTCAATTCTTGGGGTGTGATGTGATTATTTGTCTAATTAGCTTATGGGTATTGTTGTTTAATGATTTAAATGTTGTTTTAAAGTGGGTTTAATTGATAGCTGAGTGTTAATTTATGAATTGTAGTTACAAATGCAAATTTAGCTTAGTGCTTTGGGCTTGCTCGAGAGAGAGGTTCTATAACCAAGGTTATTGATTGATGATTGTAGCATTTGGGTTGTTGTGGATTCAGCTCGAGAGAGTGAATCTTAACTGTTTCCTACCTATATAGCTCGAGAGAGTAGATAAATTAAGGTTTTGGGTTATTTATAGTGTTAAGCTTGTCGAGGTTCGAAAGAACTCGCTTGAATCATAATAGTTATTTGAGAGAAAGCTATTGCATCTATAGTCTAGCCTACCCACTGAGATTCAGCAATTTATTAATAAACTTCAATTACCCATATAGCGAAAGTAGCCTATAATCGATCACATCCCCGAGAATTCCCTCCTACTTGTCTACTCCCTTGTTTTCGTGATTATCGTAGTTGTTAATTGACACTTTTAAACCCCCCCCCCCCATCTAACATTCATTGTCAAACCTTTAACTTACTTTGTTTGATTTCGACAATATCTACTTATATAACCGATTAGAATAATAAATTTTACTTCTTAATTGAATTTCGTACTATACCACTCCCTATGGGTTTGACCCCAACTCTTTGTTGGGTTTTACACTAGATAATGATCACTTAGACCTAGTATTGGACGATGTGTAGTTTGAGCGTTTATAAAAAATGGCACCGCTGCTGGGGAGTGGTGTTATATAATTTTCTTTTTAAAGTTGGTTTGTGATTTGATTGTGTTGTAGTTGAACCTATTTACCTTTTGTATGTTATTTGTTGCCTTAGAGCAGGTGACGAAATGAGTGTCAATGGAAGCAACGCCATGCAGCTGGGCCAAAATGATGACATGGTAACTTGAACGATGTGAATAAAGTACCGGTAAATGTGCTATATTTGGGTGGTGTAGGTGCTATCCGGTTGCCTCAAGTTGAGGAAAATGCGGTGTTCCACGTGACAAGCATGATGCTACAACTCTTGCAAATGAAAAGGTTATTTGGAGGCTTGGCTCATGAGGATCCCCATGACCATATTCAAAATTTTGTGGACGTTTGTGGTCCCTTCTCGTTCAAGAATATATCCCAAGAGTCAGTTCGGCTCAGATTGTTCCCATTTTTGTTAGTGGGAGAGGCTACCAAGTGGTTAGCCCACTTACCTAGGGACTCCATTACTACTTGGGATGAATTGACCGAAGCATTCTACACAAGGTTCTTTCCTTCTTCGAGGATGATGTCATTAAGAGATAATAACCAAGGTTTCAAATGCTTGGATGGTGAGCCAATCCACAGACTTGGCTATGGTTTTAGAAATTGCTACTTCAATGTCCGACTCACAGACTCCCAAACAATGTCTTACTACAGAGTTTCTATCGGAGTCTAGATTCGATGAACAAAAGAGTGGTTGATCAACTTGTGAAAGGAGGTATCATGCAACAACCATTTGAGATTGGTTTTACTTTGCTTGATGGCACGACCAAAATCAATCGAGCTTGGTATACAAGAGAGGATCAAGTGTCTCCTTTGACTTAAGGATGACGAAGGAACAAATAAAAAAAGACCAAGAGCGGGACCAAAACATGGCTAAAATGATGACTTAATTGGATCTTTTGTTAAATAACATAATGGGTAGTGGTACTATAGCTGTGAATGTTGTTGGTGTTAGCGGGGTGAACCTGATGATGCATATTTTTGAGGCTCTATATAATGCGGAAGTGAGCTTTCTTGCAAATCAAGGTGGTGGTTTCCATCTAAACTATCCTAGGCTGGGCGAAAATCAAGGTTGAAATAAAGAGTGTGATGACTGTTGGAGAGACCGTGATAGGGAATGGCTTGATCGTGGTGCAAATTTGAAGGGAGATGGGGACAAGGAGAGATACGTACCTCCCCATGAGCGTCAAAAGCCCAAAGAGCAAAAGGTTGACCCAAAGAATTTCTGCACTGAAGATATGCTCTCACATATTCTCAACAAAGTGGAAGGGTCGGACAAAATGTTGAAAGAAATTAAAGATGACGTCTCATCTCTCAATCAGACTGTCACTTCTCACTCAGTGTCCATTAAACAGTTGGAGACACAAATGAGTCAAATCTTGACTGATTTAAATCCAAGTTCAAAAGGAGGACTACCGAGTGATACCATGGAAAATCCCAAGAAGCTAGGCGAGCCAAAGATCCAGTCAGCGACTCACCGAACAGGTCGGCGAGCCCAACTTGGATCGACGTTGGAACCACCTAGCTTGCTAGAAGTTCTGTAAAACTCACTGAGCTAAAGCACCACTCGGCGCATCACCGAGTGGGTCGGTGATGTAAGTCTTGGTCGTCGACCACCGCACTAACTGAAGAGATTTTAAAGAACAAACTGTTTTAAATTCAAAATCTCTTCATTTTCATACTTTTCAACTTTCGAACTCTCACAACCACTTATATTTTTGTTCTCGTACTATTGTTCTTACTTTTACTTGGGATGATTTACTCGGGGTGGACTTTTAGATTTCATTGATAGCCTAACTTTGAAATTTTTTTGCATCTAAGGTTTGTTTTACGAATCCCACTCTATAAATGGTTGTAATCAAATGCATTATCATTTTATAGTTGTTATATGTGCTTGGTATTTTCTTGTGTATCGTGTGGCGGTTTGTTTTCCCATATTTAGTTGAAATCATGATTATTTGGCCTTAAAAAGTAAATTCCCGTGTCGTCGATTGTTTAAATTTTTAGGTTGTGTTGAAATTGTCATATGTCTAGCGGGGTAAAGTCTGAGTAACCCCGAATTATGCTAATTGTCAATTTTTTTCCAATGATAGAGCAGTTGACGTCATTCTTAAGGGCCAAAGACACCAATTGGCAATTTTTTGCCAAATCGGGGGAAGTCTGAGTACCCCATGGGCAGGGGTCTTGGATGAATTGCATGAAGTGAGTGTTTAATTTTGTTTTCATGGGCTGCGGGTTAGATTTCGAAGTTAGAGGTACAATAGGTTGCGCTATTCGGTGAGCTGCGTCGAGCTCGTTGAGTAGTTCAGCGCTTTGCCTAATGTCCCTAAATCGCCTTTTAATTCTCTATTTTTTGAGTCTGATATTTGTAACTTTCAGTGATATGCCTGAGCTCACTGAGTTCACTCGATGACTCGTCGAAAGTAACTTTTGATCGCCCTTTGGCGTCCCATATTTTTGATTTTATTCTGTAACTTTTGGCGAACCAATTCTAGTTTGCCGAATGGTGTTGGCAATCCACCAATTGACCCTGGGAACCGCCGACCTGCTTTGAATTTTGAGTGATTTTGTTCTGGAATTTTTGGCCAACCCGACTTGGCTCGCTAAATGTGTTCGGTGACTCGTCAATCGGTTCAACGAGTTTTTCTGTGTAGCTTTTCATACTTTGTTTTTTCTTCGAATTGCATCTTTGTTATTTTATGTTGCAGAAATGGCTAGACCCAAGGTAGTAGGAAGGAATAAACCACCCCGATAGCGGGCAAGTGGAATTGTGATTAATGAGGAGGCTGCTGCCTCCAAGGCTCCGCTGACTAAACTTCCTCCCAATGGGGAAAAAGGCAAGGGCAAGGCGCCCGTGGAGTTGACAACTCTGGAGGTGAGCTCCCACAGTGAGGGGATCTACACTACATACCTCACTCCCTCTTCCATTGAGGGTCAGTCTATGGACAACTCTCTGACATCCATCTTTGAGCTAGAAGATGAGTGGAGCTACTCCAAGGCCATGAATGATTTGTCTAGGATCCCAGTGCCTCCTACACCTCCTCCTCCAGCCCCAGCTCAGACAGTGGTATACGCACCACCAGTTCAGGTCCCCCTCCCCGGTCACTCAACAAATTAAAGGCCGAGGATTCGAGGACAATTTTGGAGGAGAAGCGGTTGTCTACCGATGGTGTGGTGATAGATATCCTAAGGTATGGAACACTTTGAAGTTCCACAAATTTGAGGTTTTTACAAAACCCCGAGGCCCTTACATTTCTACTTGGGTCTGGGAGTTTTATGCGGCATATGAAGAGATGGTCCTAAAAGGGAAGAAGAAATTCAACATGTTCAAGCCGGTGGATGAGGTGATGGTTCGAGGTCGGAAGGTAAAGTGCAGGATCTCAGACATAAATGTGGTACTTGGATGTTCACGGGATTTCATGCATGATTATTCCGACTTGATTAAGAAGACGACCCTAGGGGATCTAAAGGGTTGGCTGGCACCCGTCCTTTTTGATGTTACTCCGAGGTGGATAAAGGCAGGTGCACTGATCAAGAAGGACCTGAATGTTGCTGCTATATACTTGTCCTGGAAGGTTAAGCCTCAGAAAGCACCTACGGAGGTTCAGTAAGTCCCGTAGGCCTACCCACGGCCCGTGGGTGGGTGATCTGTAGGTCAACACAATTTTTAAGTTGGGTGTTTGGGGATTAAGTTAGTAATTAATTAGGGGTTAAGGCAGGTTGGTTAGTTATTTATTTAGCCACCTATAAATACTTAATAGACCCCTAAAACTAAGTCATTAACTCATTCATCTAAGAACCCAAATTCTCTCTAGAAGTGATGAAGAAGAAGAAGAAGAAGAAGAAGAAGAAGAAGAAGAAGAAGAAGAAGAAGAAGAAGAAGAAGAAGAAGAGAAGGAAGAGGGCAGTTTCTGCTCCATTGTTGAAAGCTCGATTAGGGCTTTGAATTGAGTTATGTTAGCTTAATCATCTATGGGTTCTTCAACCTATAGAGCCCCCTAGGTTTTCCCCCAATTGTGAAGTCAAAAACCCAATCTAGCTAGGGTTTCCTTCTACTTTGTGGGTAGGGCTTAGGTATGATTCCAATCTAGTGGATAATACATAATTATGATTGTATTAGCATCTAATTATGATATTATGATGAATTAATGTGATTTTTATGGTAAACCCTAGTCTAAATTGAAGAATGTGATATGTGTGGGTTTATGCCATTAAAGGTGAAGTTGAATGTTCAAAGGTGATCTTTCTTAATCAATGTCATGAGTAGTAATTGTTCTAGATTAGGAACACATAATCATGAATTGAACTAGACCTTGTTGATTATGAATGATCATGACTTGTAGAGATGAGTTTCAACCTTCATGAATCAATTATGACTAGAATCACTTACTAATGAAGAATGTGATTAAAATACCTTGAAATCTAGGTATAATGATCAGATTAAGAAAGAAATCTTGAAAGTAAGGCTTGTGATGATGATAGTTAGGGCTTTGAGAGTAAATCTAATACTATGTGATCTTGTGTGTATTGTTGAAAGGCGATTTCTCACTTACACACTTAGGCATAAAGATGCTAGGAGATGCAAGGTTCTCTCACATAGAATGATTCTAGGTTGACTTAAGAGCCTAAAATGAATCAAAGCATGTTAGACTAGAATAGCTTGAAGTTGTGATATATATTTTCTTCATGTATAACTTGGCTTGGTAGGACAAGACCAAGATTGATAGCTTAGGATTGCGTATCTATACTCTCCTAAGGGATAGCTTGACTTGGCATTGAAAAAATGCATTTCATGGTAGCATGAGTTAGGTTTAGTCATGGTAGCCTAGGATTGAGGATTTATACTCTCCTATGGGTAGCTTAAACTAGCATTGTTAGAATGCATTTCATGGTAGCTTGATTTGGTTAGGCAAGACCATCTCATGGTAGCTTTAGGATTGAAGACATATACTCTCCTAATGGTAGCTTGGGATTGAGATTCATACTCTCCTAAGGATAGATTACATTAGCATCTTGGTGTGCTTGTAAGGGTAGCTTGACTATGCATTGTAAAGATGCATTTCAAGGATAGCTTAGGATTGAGGACTTATACTCTCCTAAGGGTAGTTTAGGATTGAGGATCCATACTCTCCTAAGGGTAGCTTAACTTTGCATTGTAAGATGCATTTCAAGGGTTGCTTGAGTTAGAGTTAGTCATGGTAGCTTGGGATTGAGGACTCATACTCTCCTAAGGGTAGATTAAGATTGAGAATCATACTCTCCTAAGGATATATTGCATTTGTATCATAGTATACTTGTAAGGGTAGCATGCCTTAGTTGGTCTACGACTATATCATGGTAGCTAGGATAGGACACTTGTACCTTTCCTAGAGTAGCTTGGACTTGCATGTTAGTGTGTCTTCCAAGGTAGTTAGCTTAGCTTAACCTAGTTATGTTAGTAAGATGATAGCATGTTCTAGCCTATTAGGGGGTTATTCCTTGGTAGCCTTGAATTGAGAAATAGACTTCATTCATGGGTTGTGACTTGCCTAGTACTAGATAGAGAAGTACCGTAAATGAATAAGGGCAAATAGTCAAGAGGGACTAGTCCCCAACTAGTGAGCATGTATGATAGCCTAAAGTGGTACTTAGTGTGGATAGTAGTATGAGATGCTATTCATACATGGCACAAGTATAACTTGAAGCTACTTATGAAGTGTTCTCTTATGTAGTATAGACTTAGCTTGGATTGTTGCTATAGTTGCCTTCCAAGATATAATTGACTTAAGATGATAGTTCCTTGTCAATATGAAGTAGGTCTAGAATGATACCTATGAATAGTAAGCATAAATAGAGTGACTTCAAGATGTGCTTAGTGTAAGTGGTATTATGGGATGCCATTCATGCATTGTAGAAGTGTGCCTTGAGGTTTCTCAGGAGTATAGTGCTCTTATGAAATGAAAATCTAGGTCTTGACTATGAATGTTGACTATGACCAAAAAGAGGTACTTAGCTTAGATGGTATTATGGGATGTTATTCTTGCCTTGCACAAGTATGCTTTGAGGTGGCTTGTGAAGTAGTTCTCTTGTAATATGAAAGACTCAAGGTTGAGGTATGTGAATATGAAAGTCTAAGTAAAGACTATGCCATGAACATGATGTATCTCCTATGCTCATTATCTATGTATTATGTTGACTTATGATTATATGATGCTTATGTTGGAGATTATGCTATGACTATGTTATTATCCCTTATGCTTATGTCTTATGTTGACTAACCATTTTGAGATGCTCTTATGATGTTGTTCTAGCTTTCATACTTGGTACATTTTGTACTAACACATATTGCCTACATTCTAACCAAATGTAGGGATTGGAGATTGAGTGCTACTCTTGGAGATAGGCTTCTAGAAGTTGCAAGGAGTTGAGCATTGGTAAGTTCTCATAGCTTCGAGGACAAACTCATTATTTCCTTTATGTCTTTATTACATGTTTTTGAGACTATTGTATGGGCAGTGTCCCAAGAGTTTAATCTAAAGTGTATTAGATGGTTTGAGACAGTATAGAAAGACTTTCGCTTGATTTTATGAAAATGACTTCGATTGTAAAAGTTTTAAATTTTCCCGTATTTTCTATTATCTTATGTTATGATATGCTAAGGGATTGTATGAGACCCCTTCGGGGTCAAGTACGCCATGTTACGTCTAGGGGGTACCCCTAGGTCGTGACACAATATCTTCAGTTTTTTCACTCCTTTTTGCTCGATAATGTCCTTGCCTTGCTCCTTTGCCTTTATTACTGCAAATCAACACTTTAACATCAATTTAGAGCATACATTAGGCATTTGAGGACAATAAACTATGAAAACCAAGCCCTAAATGAGTCAAAATCTAGGACTTATCAACACCCCAACTTAAACTTTTGCTTGTCCTCAAGTAAAACTCAAGATCAATCAGTTCAACAAGGATTTCTACAAACAGTTCTACTCATGACTCAACATACATGCACACAAGAGGTTCAAACTACACATGCAATGTTCAGTTGTCCACTCTAAGTTTCAAATTATGACTAACCATCATCAAATGGACTCAAGCTCAATGCTTGCTTCAAAATCAAGTTCTAGCTCAATAATAGCATTCGAATGCCCTCACAACAAAAAACGATTCCATGCTCACACAAAGATCATCCACTTTCAAAATTCGAAATCAGAAACAACTCTCACCCTCCCAAAAACAAAAACATTCATGATCTTACCCCATAGGCTTGCCTGTATTTTACAATCAACATGAGAATAAGCTCATTCAAGATTACAAAGGTCTTTCAAGGCTTGTAATGGGGTTGAGGGTAATGGTATGATCATTTAGGCTTAGTGACTTCTACCTTCGTGAAGCATTACATGCATTTCATTTTTTCACCTTCTCTACAACACTTTCCAATTCTCAAAATCCACACCCTGTTCTTTTAAGCACAACTTATTGGATACCTCATTTCTTTTGCTCATTTCACACACTTTATTTCAACAATATTTCTCTTTCTCAATCTTTTTCATTTCTCTTTCTTCTTCTCTTTTTTTTTTTTTAATGTGGAGGTGTTCCATCTTTTTCAACAAGATCTTTCAAAGGGAGGAGTTTCTCAAAATTCTTGATTCACCTCCTTTTTCACCACACCCTTAACTTAGGCTTTTGGCCTAAGTTGGCTATTTATAACAATCAATGCCTCATGAAGATTATAGGTGGGAAAGACAAGGGGTCATTTTTCACGATCCAGACCGTCGTGATTGGCATCCACACTTACCCTCTGGTGGGAGAACCATTACTACAATCCAAACTAACAACTTAACCAAAAACTATGCATTTAAAGATACAGAAGCAAGTTTAAATGACAAAAAGAAATACATAGTTCCCATAAACTCCAAAGGTTTAAGCAAATAACTAACAAAACTAATGCGGAAGTCTTAACCCTTAGAACCTGAAAGTCATTGTACCAAAACTCTGATTATTTCTTGATTTGATGTTTTTCTTTTATTTTTGTTTTTTACAGGTTTCTACTCTAGTGTATGCCAAGTACACGGAGTCGAGGTGAACCATTGACCCCCTACGATCCAAAATTCAATAAGACTTTGAGGAGAATGAATAACCAAGGGGTACTAAACAATCCAATCGGAGAGGGTCTAGGTGATGGAGTTGAATTGCAGCCTCCTGGGTTCTTAATGTGAATGATCAGGTACATGGTGGCAACTTACTGGAGATGCAGAGAGGGTGCGGTGCAGAATCAGCCAGCACCGAGGCTTTGTGAAAACTACCGGGTTGACTATAATACAGTTGAATCCGAAGGGCCTATTGGTTTTCCTCCTCTACCTATAGGGCATACATTTATGGTGACCAACAGTCTTATGCAGATGCTTACAATGAGAGGGTTGTTTTCTGGTCTAGCTTCGGAAGATCCGCATGGTCACATGGCTAAATTGAGTAGTGTCTGTAAGAGTTGTGTGGGGAGACTGGAATTTGATATGGATGTCATAGGTTTGAGAGTCTTCCCTCTATCATTGACCGGTGATGTTGCAGTGTGGTTTTCTGAGCTTCCATACAATTCGATTCATACATGGGACCAATTGCATAGGGTGTTCATGGCAAAGTATTTTCCGGTATCTAAGAAGCTAAATCACAAAGATAAACTGAATAACTTCATAGCACTACGTGAAGAGTGTGTGAGCAGTTCATGGGATAAGTTCACTACGTTCATCAAAAGTGTTTCGAATCACCGCATTGATGATGAGTCACTAAAGGAGTATTTCTATCCTTGGAGGAATTCACTAGTTGAACACCTAGTTGGGTCAACCTATGCACATCACGAACCAACTCTTTCTTTTCATCCTCTACATGAGCCACACTACCCATAGACAATCTACTAAGAGCATCCGCTACCACATTAGCTTTGCCGTGGTGATAAAGGACACTCATGTCATAATCCTTCAATAATTCTAACCACCTTCATTGATGAATATTCAAGTCCTTTTGACTAAACACATATTGAATACTTTTGTGATCGGTGAAAACATCCACATGGACCCCATACAAGTAATGTCTCCATATTTTTAAGGCAAACACAACCGCCGCTAATTCAAGATCATGGGTCGGATAATTCTTCTCATGAACTTTAAGTTTCCTTGAAGCATAGGCAATCACTTTACCGTTTTCCATGAGGACACATCCCAACCCTACTCTAGAGGCATCACAATGCACCACAAAACCATTCATACCCTCCGGTAAGGTTAACACCGGAGCAGATGTAAGTCTATTTTTCAAATCTTGGAAACTTTTCTCACAAGCCTCCGACAACTCAAACTTAGCCTTCTTTTGAGTCAAAGCCGTCAACGGAGAAGTAATGGAGGAAAACCCCTCAACAAACCTCCTATAGTAACCGGCCAAACCCAAAAAGATTCTAATGTCGGAAGGAGTTAGAGGTCTAGGCCAACTCTTAACTGCATCCGTCTTCTTAGGATCTACCTCAATACCCTTGCTTAACACAATATGACCAAGGAAAGCTATGGACCTTAACCATTCACACTTACTAAACTTTGCAAAAAGTTGTTGGTCCTTAAGAACTTGGAATACAATCCTTAAATGGTCCATATGATCATCACAAACATGTCGAGGTATTGCCTAAACACTCTATTAATCAAATCCATAAATGCCGCCGGGGAATTTGTCAACCCAAATGACATAACCACAAATTCATAGTGACCATACCGGGTCCTAAAGGACATCTTGGGAATATTAACCCCTCTCACCCTTAATTGGTGAGAACTCGATCGAAGGTCAATTTTGGAGAAATAGCTAGTCCCTTGAAGTTGATTAAACAAGTCATCGATTCTCGGAAGGGGATATTTATTCTTAATGATTACTTTGTTCAATTGGCAATAATCGATGCACATTTTAAGTGACCCATCCTTCTTTCTAACAAATAACATCGGAGCACCCCATGGGGAGATACTCGGTCCAATAAAACCCTTATTTAGCAAATCCTTTAGTTTCTCTTTCAACTCTTTCAACTCGGCCAGAGCCATTCTATATAGAGGAATGAAGATAGGTGGAATATCTGGTAAAAGGTCAATACCAAAATCTATTTCCTGCTCAGGAGGAATACCGGGTAAATCATCGGGAAAAACTTCGGGAAACTCATTCACTACTGGAACCGAATCTACAGAAGGGGTTTCAGACTTAACATCCATCACTCTTACAGGATGGTAAATGCATCCTTGGGAGATCATTTTCCTAGCTTTAAGGCGAGAAAAAAATTGACCTCTAGGGATATAATTTCCCCCCTTCCACTCTAAAATAGGCTCATTTGGAAATTGGAATTTAACCACCCGAGTCCTACAATCTATAGAGGCATAACATGCATGCAATCAATCCATACCCAAAATCACATCAAATTCTAACATGTCTAACTCTACTAAATCCAACAAAGTAACTTTATGGGACAAGGAAATGAGACAACTTCTATAGACTTTTTTTGCCACTATCGAGTCACCAACCGGGGTAGAAACCGAGAAAGGTTCTACTAACATTTCGGGGAGTATTTCAAACTTCATGGCCACAAAAGGTGTTACAAAGGACAAAGTGGCACCGGGATCTAACAAGGCATACACATTAATATAAAAGACTTTTAACATACCGGTCACAACATCCGGGGAACTCTCTTGGTCACCTCGGGATTGAAGAGCATAAAAATGGTTTTACTTTTGGGCATTAGAGTTTGAATCGCTTGGAGGAGCTTGCTTGCCCTCTTTTGTTGCCGTAAGTGTTGGACAATCTCTAATATTATGGCCACTCTTCCATAACCATAGCACCCATCTGAGCCAACTAGGCATTTGCCATCATGTTTTCTATCACATTTTCCACAATTAGGCCTAGCAACATAAGAAACACCACTATTACCTCCTTGAGGTTTAGGGTTGGAAACCCTATCCTTGTTGACTCTTGGAGCACTAGAGGAGCCTTGGTTGGAGAACCTTTGTTTGAACCTTGGCTGACCTTGCCCATCGGACTTAGCATTAGAGAAGTTCCCATCACCAGTTCTAGCTCATTTCACCTCCCTATTCCTTTTCTTGAGTTTTGACTCCTTAATTTGTTGAGCATATACCATGAGCCTTGATATATCTAAGTTATGATGGAGCATCGTCGTACGACATTCTTCTTCAACCTAGTCAGACACATCCATAAAATACCTACTTATCTCATTCATTGAATCCACCACAAAATCCGAGCATACTTGGACAATTGGGTAAAATTTAGAGAATACTCTTGAACACTCATACCTCCTTGACGAAGGTTGGTGAATTCTTCCACCTTAGCTTCCCTCAACTCTCAGGGAAAGAACCTATCAAGGAATGCCTTCTTAAACATGTCTCAATCAATGGGACCCGCTCCTACCAACCTATCCCTCTTCCATTATGTATACCATACTTGTGCCACACTATTCAATTGGTAAGCAGCTAGCTCCGCTTTCTCTACCAAAGTCACCCCCATGGCATCAATTATTTTATACACTTCTTCCAGAAATTCTTGAGGATCCTCTCCCACTTTGGAACCAAGAAACACGGGAGGGTTCATTCTTGCAAAATCCCTCAATCTAGAAGCCGCGTAATTCATATTAGGATTGACCGAAGCTACATCTTCTCTATTGGCTTGATCAGTCACGACTTGAGCCAACATTTGGATAGTGGACCTAAACTTCGCATGGGTCACATTCTCAACCAAGGGATCAACTGGAGCTTGGTTAGCTTGATTAGCTTAAAGAGGATCTCCTTCATTCACATTGTCACCCTCCATTCTTCTTATGTTAGCCCTTCGTGTATTCATTTCGTGAAGACACAAGAGAAGGATTATGAGAGGGACTTTTATAGAGTTAAACTCCAAGGCACGACTTAAGAACAATGAAAGAAGTATAGTTTCCTAAACATCTTATAGCCTCTCACTTCATAAATGTGGCGCGCTTCAGACTCATGAACAAGACTCTACTAGACGTGGCGTATGAGAGATCATCCTAGAATCATTCTAAACCTTGTGCTCTGATTACCAAGTTTGTCACGACCCAAGGGTACCCCCTAGACGTAACAAGGCACATAATACCCCTAAAGGCACCATGTAAGCCACTTAGCATATCATAACATAAAGCATTAGAAAAATGAGAGTAAAAATGCATTTAAGTCTTAAGAAGTTTTCATAAAAGAAAAGCGAAAGTCTAGACTTGTCTCAATTAGCCATCTATTACAATACTTGAGTCAAAATAGGGTCACAGCCCAAAACAACATAATCCGAAATGAAAATACAAGAATGAAACTCAAAGTGAATCTTCCATTCTTGAATTATGAGGACTCACCACGAGCAAGGAGAATAGTCGAATCCAAGCTTGACCCAAATGATCACCACCTTAAGAACAGGACCCTACACTTTGTAAAAATGTAGAAGAAATATGGGTTAGTACAAACATCCACTAAGTATGATAGCCATGCATAAAATCCTTGAAGACATGCTAAAAGGGACAATTTAGTCAAATGCATGCTATTTACTAGTTTAAAACATCACTTTGAAGATAATGGAAAAGCATAAGTCATAAGAATAATCAATTCATATATCATCATATCATAATAGGACCATACAATAAATACCCTCAAAGCATACTTGTGCAATGCATGAATAAGATCCCATAATCCCACCCATACTAAGTAAAGCTTCTTGAGTAATTAAAGTTCATATCTCATATTCTTGTTCATACTATCATAAAGGGAGATTAACCTTAACCGACATAGACCATGTGAGCTTATCATGGAATTCAGTATCTACCCCACACCGAAAAAGGGTTGTCCTACTTGCCTAAGGTAGAACCATACTCTTAGCTTAGGTGGATCCACTAGCTAGACCTTTTTGGGCACATAATTATGGGATAATGAGATTGCTACTAGAAACCCATCCTCAACTAGCGGAGGAGCTTCCATCTCATGAGACCTCTTCTAGAAACCTGCCCTTTACTAACGGCGGAGCTTCCATCTCATTGGCAATATCCAGTCGGTGCTAAGAATTAATTCCCATTGAGTTCATATTAAGTCTTTACTTAAGTTCATAATTATGGAAGAATGTCTTGACACTCAATCCAACATAACTCATACTAAAGCTCATAGATTCAATAGGTGAGACTAGTCTTCCAGCCTTAGAATCACTACATGTGACAAACCTTTCACATCATACCATATTCATACATTAGTGTGTACATGAGGATAACTTCCAACAACAGAACAACTAGATTATAATCATATTCACTTTAATCTCAAAGTGTTCATAAAGCATATACCTTAATCTCATATTCATGAATAATTCTCATACTTTGCCCTTCAAGGACCATGGATCACAATTCATCAACACATCTAGAATTACTACATTAGACATGGATGATAACATAATTCAAGTAATTCAATTACTAGATGCATAATTCTATCATATTCTACTTGCATCAATCAATAACCACACTTTGTGATCCAAGTTGGGAAAATATAGAAATCCATGGATTCCTGGGGAGTTCAAGATAAAACCATATAAAATAACCATTATATCCATAATAAAACATAATTCAATCATTAAAAATGAATTTGGAAGGAATCCATGGGATTGAAGTCAAACCCTACTTTTTGGGATTTGTAGGTTTGAAATTGGGGGTTTTGGAGGGACTGCATGGATGAAAAATATCCATGGATGAAAAGCTACCATACCTTGATGATTAAATCCAAAAAATTTGAGTGAAAAAGCCTCCGTATTAAAACCTTAGCTTGATCTTCTTCTTCTTCTTCTTCTTCTTTGGAGTTATAGAGAGAAGATTTTGGGGGGAAATTTGTTTTGATTTGGGGAATTAGGAATTATGATTTTGATGAGTTATTTTGGGGATCTAAAATTCATATATAGTTAGTTTAATTTAATTAAAAATGACGTCACTTAATATTTTAATAAAAAGAAAAACCCCAAAAGACCCCTAAAGCCAATTGCCAAAAGGCAGTTTCAATGACCACCCACGACCCTAGACCCACGGTCCGTGAGTGGACTCATGCGGCGTTCTGTAGGTCCGTGGGTTGGGTCCTGCAGTCTTCTTTCTGGGGCCTTGACCCACGACCCCCATCCACGGGGCATGGGTCCACCTACGGGCCGTTGGTCTTCCTCATGGGTGGACTACCTAGGCCCAATTTTTCATCACCTTTGAAGGGTCCTCCTCAAGGACCCATGGTTTGTACTTGGGGGGTCGTACCTTGATGTTTAAATACAAAAACATATACTTTGGTTACCTGGAGTTATTTATGACTCTAACCCCTACTTTAGGCTCTAGTTTTTCTACTAGTTTTCAAAATGTTACAGGCCACTGCCCCCAGTCTGAGGAGGGCCCCACACAAGTTGGAGAGACATAGTCTGATTCAGAGTCGCAGTCCGGCTCTAGTTCTAGCAGCAGCCCGCTTCTTTATTCGAGACCGATAGCTTAGGCGACATCCTGGTACCTACTGAGCCTGCCCCTAAGGCCGATTAGCCGAATAAATGGTGTATTGCGGGAAAATTACAGTTGTATGAGAATGGCACTATGTTGAACCAACACAGAAAGATATCCAGGACCGTCACTGAGGAGTGAAGGGTTCTTACAGAAAGCTGATGCTTATCGTGACCAACGACACTAACCTATAGTACGAGTGTCTACGATCGTCGATAATATAGTAACCCAATCAAGGGTTGGGGTAGTGTCCCAAGGGAGTGGTTTTGAGATTTAATACAAAAACAAAATTTAGTTCTACTTAGTCGTAGATAAAGACATTAACGAGTAAAAACATAGTAAATAAAAGGGGGTTACACAAAAGTGTCAAATATCAATTGGGGGTTTCGTCACAAGTAGTAAAAACAACAAAAATAACAAGAAAACCAACTATAGGGAAAATTTCTTGGGGTGTGACCGCAATACAAGTTTAGATAAATCGTTGGGTACATGCTTTCGATAGAAAATTTGCAAGATAATAGTGACTAGGCATCGTTGGGTACATGCTTTCTATAGGAAATTTGCAAGATAATATTGACTACGCTAAGCTTTAGATGGAAATAAGTTCCCTCTCGGGCAACTTACCCTGTTTCAAATGTGTTCCTCTCAGACACCCATTTGCCGCATGAAGGCTAGCCTACGCCTTACCCCACTCACTCTCTCGAACTTAGTGGTAGGATATGGAACTAGGGCTCACCCTCTCGGGCTGAACCTCATGTCGACCCACTCCTTAGGCCATCAGTCTAGCGGTCTTGGTTTCGCGACCTCCCTCTCGAGCAAGCCGAAAACACATGGGTGGTTTTGTATTTGCAACTACAAACTCATTAAATTAAAGCACAACCACTAAGTTAAATCACTATTAAAATACATCTATCCAATCAGCAAGCAAGACCCAACAACAATATCAACACATATTTGCTAAATCACACCCCAAGAATGGGGTTTTTTAGCCACATATCAAGAAATAACAAAATACACCTAAAATGATACTAAAATCAAATGGGTATAAGGAATTAAACCTTGATTTAAGTAAAGGAAGAAGAATGGAGAAGACCCACTTCCAACTTGGGGAAGATGAAATCCTTCTTTCTTCAAGTCTCCCAAAAAACCCTCTACAAACTTGAGAGAAAATATCCCAAAAAGTACTATTCTATTCTAGAAATTATAATAATGGTTCGACTCTTAAATATTAATAACAAGTTTACTATTTATAGACTTTAGAAAATAGTGCTGGCGGACCTTTAGGCGAGGTTAGTCGAAATTGCCGATTAACTCGGTGATTCGCCCTTTTGTGTAGTTCGTCGCCATCTTGCACTATCCTTCAGTATGGTCGTGCTTTGTGTCATTGGGGGAGATAGTACTGCTTCGCGGAATTATTCGGTGAAACCTCGACTGCTCCTTTCATCACCTTTTTGATCCTACTCCTTCAGGGCTTCGCGTGCTGGAACAAAAGGCGGAGTGTGTCCCTTCGGCGAATCACCAAGTGTGCTTAGCGATGCTCAGGGTTCAACTTCTTCGTTCATTTCAGCCTTCTTGTTACTTTTTGCGCCTAAGTGTCCATGCTTCCACTAAAACATCAAATACATGAAACTTAAGAGTTTTCATTAGATATTGAGACACAATAAACATTTGAGGACACTATTTCTATCAAAATAAATCCCTAAATGAGTCCAATTTGTGGACTCATCAATACCCCCAACTTAAACTTTTGCTTGTCCTCAAGCAAGCTTAAGTTCAGCCGTTTAAAAGGGATGTCTCAAACAGTGCTACATAAGACTCAATCATGAATGCACACAACAAGTCTCAAATTACTCATGCAAAGATCAACTGTATACTTAAAGATTCAAGTTGTGACACACCATTACCAAAGATTCTCATGCTCGCAATACCTGCTACTTTTGCAAGTTCATGCTCAACAAAAGTATCCAAATGCCCTCACATAAATAATGATTCCATATTCACACATAGAGGTTAATCAATTCAAGATCAGTAATCAGATGTAACACTCACACTTAAAACGAGGAACACAATGCATGTTTTCACCCATAGGTTTTCCTTTATTTTCCAATTGATCTTTGGTTCGGCTCACTCAAGATCAAAAAGGTCTTTTTAAGGCTTGTAATGGGGTTGAGTGTAAAGGTATGGTCATTTAGGCTCAGTGACTTTTCATCCTAGTGATATGTGGTGTGATCAAGCTATTCCCTTCTTATTCTTTATCGATTCTTTTTCTAGTGCTTCTAAGTCATCTTTTTATTCACCTCCATGTATTGGTTGGAAACCTGATTTCTTCTGTACTTTATTCCACACACATATTTTTTTTTGGGGGATTTCCATTGTTCTGCAACACCATGGGGGTAAATGGGACTTTTCTTGCACTTCTTGACTTCTCCTTTTCCTTTTTACCACACCCCCAACTTAGGCTTTTGGACTAAGTTGGCTATTTGCAAAACCACAAATCAAGAAGATTATAGGTAGTGGGTCAAGTAAGGTCTAGGGTTCATCAAGGTTCTTCCAAAGAGAGGTAAGGTTCAAAGTGTGTTCAAAAGAGTTTCACACGCTCACGGGTAGGCCATAAAAGAGGTATATGTTCAATTTGGCTCACACTTTTTAAAGTTGCCTAAGATCATTTCAAGAGCATACCTTTCTAAATTAATCAGACTAACAGGGCAAATTGTAGGTTTATTCATGCAAGGTTCAAAGCAAGCTAATCACACGAGGCATCGACACTTAAGTCAAACAAGCCCACACACTTTCGCTAGTGCGCAACGGTCATTACAAGAAAATCAATTCGATACATTGCTAATCACAACGAGATGCAAAGAGTTCACATATTTTCTATGTAACTTCATTTGGTCTCATCGTTACCATAGATTCATGTTCGTTCGATTGAGAGCACTATTCAAGTCATCGATATTGATCAAAACCAAGACTCAAATTTTTGCAAAAGAATAGGCACATCACCTCACGAGGGGTGGCCCAAAAATTTGTGAAAAATTCAAAATTTTTTAAAAGGGGGACAAAATCATTTTGCAATAAAATAATAAGTGGAGCCACAAGCTCAAACATCCACATAAAAGCATTATTTAACACAATTTAAAACAGAATAACCGAAATACAACACAAAATACAACTATCAGCACAAAAGGTGTGGGCCTCACCCCACCACAAATAAAAGCAATTTGTCCTCAAATATATAATAATAATCTAGAGGTCAAATTAAAGAGAGACATAGATAGGGCAAGAGAATAATACTGGTTAGGTAGCTGTTTCAAGTTGGAGCCCTTCAACAGATGTCGCGTAAAGCAGAAGGTATGCTGGGGAAGTTTGGTGCATTGCCGAGTGATTCATCAAGCTCTGTACAACTTTTCTTAACATTCCAATGCGCCGATTTTCAACCGACGCTCTCGAATGATTAATCAACTACCTTTTTGTGCATTGTCCTACAACTTATCTAGTTCGTTCCCATTCGGTGGCAATGCTTTGGTTTCTGAGTGATTCGTTGCTACGCCAAACAAATTTTTACTTCGTCGAATTTTACAAAACTTATCAGCAGCTGTGGATGTTCAAACGGCAGTGACCATCGGGGTCACCGATCAGGTGGAAAAATCGCCAAAACATTCCTGAGCTCCCCGAATTTTATAGACTCCAGGCTTAGAGGGTGCCTTGAGTCAAACGGCGAAGTAGCTGGCTCACTGGCATATTCGACGACTCGCTAACTGGGTCTGCTGCTCGCCATTCTGCACCTCTTTGGCACCTACTACACTTCAATCTATAAAACTAAGACACTATTATTTTACTAGGATGCAAATATAAGATAATATGGGGTTTTGGGTAGCCTTCCAAACAACGCCTGAGTTAACGTCGCGGCACGACGCAGGTCAAAGACTACCGTTCATCCTCGGAATTACCGATGGTGTTATTAGGTTAATCTTTGGCGAACGGAGGTTAGTGACCCGCAATAAAATGGGCGATTTGAGCATCC
>JAJOOR010000028.1:0-10266 GCA_036250505.1 Solanum acaule
GAGCTATTTCAGAAAACTAAACTAGCAGAAGAAAACTATGGAGCTAAATATGAGAAGCGAACAGATAAGGATTCTGATAAATCTGCTGTGCATCTCATGAAGAAAATACTGAAGAAAAAGATGCTTCATGCTTCCTCCCGGAACTCAGTATCAGCTTCCGGGGGAACTGTTGATTCTGTTTCTGCAGAGCCAAAACCCCATAAGGTAGGTGCTTTCGTCTTTCTCTACGTTATGGATTTCCTCTAAATGAACATAACTATGATCATCTAAGATTTGAGATGAAGGAGATTCAATTTGTATCGTCACATTACACATAAAGCTGTTTGATCAATAATATCAAAATGCTAGGAACTTATACTACGTTTTGATAGTATCCGGTGAAAGGGAACCAAATGATCTGACTTCTATAAATGTTGAAACATTTTTTGCAATTACATCTCTGTTGTGCAAATAACAATAGACCTCACTGTTGGATATTTTGTAATATATAGAGGTCTTAAATTGAACAGACACATTTGTTCATATTTGTTCATGAAAGAATATGGCTATTACGAAAAGTCATTTGTTCATGAGAACATGACTATTATGAAAAGTTGTCTATTCATGAAAAAACATGACTATTATGAAAAGTCATTGCTTAATAAATACAAGGACTCTCTAAAAGTAGCTGAAGAATAAATCTACTGGAATATACAAAGGGCTTTGTTGTATCCTAAAAGGAATTTCTTGTATTTTCCCTAATATGTATATGGACAATAATATCTCCTCTTCTTCTTCAATTATATTTCCTACTATTTTCTAACACTCACTAATTAAGATATTATTGTTAGTTGAATTTCCAAATACATGTTGTTAGGCTCCAACTAAATACTTGCAAGTTATGCAGATCCTACAAATGTTCCACAGAAAAGTCCATCCTGAGAGCTCAATAGCAGCACAGAAGCCTGATAAGTCCTTAAAAAATGAGAGGGCACATGACCGTGGAGGACTATCACTTGCACGTGACGATATCATGATTATCCCTCACCATCGCCTCTCAAAAGACAGCATCAAGGGTCAGCCTATCATGCAACAGTCCACAGTAGATGGTGATTCAAATGAGAACCGAGAATGCTGGATCAAAACTGATGCAGATTGTAAGTGATTCTCAAAACTTGAATCTAGTAGAAACCAATCACATTTTTATAATTTAAAAAAATCTGTTTACTCTGACTATCCCTTAAAGATAAGTTGTTCATATAGAAAACTAATCCGTGATATGGTTCAAAAGACTGACCAATATTTGTGACTAAGCAGATTTTGTTTTGTTGTAGACTTTGTGCTGGAGCTCTAAATTGCCAAAGCAGGTCATATTGTAAGATACGTTTGCCTCTTCAAAATCTATGCAATACCGCATTGTTGGAATGGTTATGTCATTTTCAGAGAAATGTGAGAAAATAAAAGAGGGTGTTCCTCTAAACATATATTGTGTGTGAGACGCATGTAAAACTTGAGATGTATTAGCTAAAACTGTTCTGTATTCAAGCTAAGTATTAATGTTGTATCTCAAAGACTGCAAATTATATTCATGGAGTAATGTATCTTTCGTGTTAAATTTATCAAAATACAGGGAAATGTTTGTCATCCTCATGTCATGTAGCCTACTACATATTACCAAATTAACAATCAGTACATTATTTACCTTCCTTCTGACCAAGGGAGTTCGCTTCAAAAACACGTGAAATTCTTTAATTTCCGTAAGTTTATTGATAATACGTCAAAAGGAAAGTTATAGCCAAGTTCCACACAAGATACCGTTAAATTAGTTACTACACAAGTTCAAAAAGATGTGGCTTGAGCCATAAGAATTGATTACCAGACTTAGAAATTTAGCACCTTGATCTTCTCTCCTTACTATTAAACATTCATATTTGTATTAGGTGATGGATTGGAGCTTATAAGCTAGAAACTCTCTTATGCAAGTCTCTCTCTGTGTTTGACAGTGAAGAGAGTGATAAAAGTGTTTCATCCTTTCAATGAGTATATGGCTCTTTATTTTTCTCCATCAAGATTGATATGATCATACTACAATTATTTCATGTGGTTAAATAGTGTACAATATTAACTTTGGTCGACAATGTACCTTTATGCCCATGATAGTTACAAGGACTACAAGTATTACAACTCATGGTTACAGTGTTCAACATAATAAGATACTAGGAAAAATATGCCAAGGTAAGTAGAGCTTAATATGGTCACGAAGGCCAAAAATCTTCATGTTACATCCCTTTTCAACATGATCCGCCATATTTTACTGGGAAATATTGCTGAAATACATACTCCTAAAATTTAAGAAACTGTGTTGGGCAAAACTTGGTTAAAACACGTGGCGCTCGGAGGAATGGGTGCATGGTGATAGGGTTTACTGAAGGCAAATGACCAAAGGGATCAATCGCCCGAGGGGATGTCTTCGATAAGAAGAATGGATCTTGCCGAGGACAGGAAAAGAATTGTTTCCCAATGACGTGGACAAAGAGACAGAGAAGACAGGTGCAGGGATGAACTCGTACGGACTGATACACCCAAATTATACCTCTAAAATGAGATATAAAGCAGATAGAACCCAAACAAGGTTGGGGTTGAATCCCACAGAGAATATGATGAGAACTATGTCAGTTTTGGTTACCCGATTGGTAGTCTTTATTCCAAGGGGTATTTGTAACATGACACGTAAAAGTACTTGTAACGTGTATTGCCAGTAACCATTTTGGAGAAAGTTATTGTTATTTGTGTTCTAATAATGAGAGTAAGTTAGGACTGTCTTCCCCGTAATTTCATATATGTGACTAGTGATTTAGTCTGACGATATGCAGGTAAAACTAACGATATGAGTCCAACTAAAGTCTTTCGTTCTAAGTAGATGAATGTCACTTTATAATCCTTTCTCCCTTGTGTGTGTGCGCATAACGCTTTGATGTGCCATGGTTTTACGGCACTTTTGATGCTAAAAACTTAGAATTGATGTAAATTCTTTAGCCCTTTTTAGTAGATTTAATGTATTTTGTAGGGAACTAAGATTCGGAAGATTACAGGAAAGAAGAGGCTGATAAGCTTCTGAGTTTCACGAGGGTGTTCTACATGCCGTGGTTCAAACCACGAGCCATAGATGGGTTCATAAAGGAGATACAGAGAGTATGCAAAAATGTTTGTGATAAGATGTACTAGTCCACCGTGCTATAAGGGACCAGATTCATATTATCTTAGGAATGCAGTAAAGATACTCAACAACAAGGTAAAGACACAAATTAAAGAGTTTTACATGGGAACCTCCTTGCTCAACGAAGAAAAACCACGACCTGTCTCACAGGATTTTTCAACTGTTTTCACTATTTCAAGCAACAAGTGAATAAAGACTCCAGACACACATACAAAGAACAAGTTCTTGATCTTACAAACATGTAATAACTCTATTACAAAAGAGCCAAAACAATACTTCTATTGCCCACTATGTTAGCTAACTCTAGTCAACATAGACTTCAACAATATTTCACACAACTAACTCTAGCTATGTTTATCATTTGACCACTGAATGAGAAAACGATCTAAGTTCCTTTATATCTTAGGATTAGATCTTACAATATTAAGACTCACAACACAACTTTCATGCAAACATCTAAAGACACTCTTGATAGCTCTATCAGGTCCCTTGCTGTTCTTGAAAGATTGAGTTCTTCAAAGACAAGAATTTGCTTTTTGTAAAAATGTTTTAAATGACTGACTAGGTTGTTTTCACATCAAAGGAGATAAATTACCTTTGAACCAAAAAAAAAACCTAGTGCTCTCTGATTGGCTGAGTACGTTTTGCTCGTTGCTGGTGCTCCCCACCATGTCAGAGGAAATAACTTTTACAGTTGTTCCACAATTGACTTCAATTTCACCATGAGATACGAGACCAGGTTACATGTTTGTGAGTATCATCAAAACTTCAAATCCTAACAATTTCCCTCTTTTTTATGATGACAAACAAACATTATAGTATTCCCCCTATCACCATTCCCAGTTGGTTCCAATATCGCCATTCCCCCATATTCTCCTGCCTACATTCATTCATTCCCTCTTTTGACATCATAAAAAATTCAGATTAGTAAACGAGAGCAAGATGTCAAGAAGAATACAGATGAATTCAGAGCCACAGGGAAAAACATAACATGAGTAACTAAGCAATGAGAGACGAATCAACACACTAAAATCAAAGAACGATATCTTAATAGGAAAGCATCAAACATGACTAAAAACGAAATGAAAACCAAAATAGCATAGTTGTAGTGTCAAGGCCAGAGACAAAAGAGAAGACTGGAAAAGACTTTAGGAAGGAGGGGGTTGAGGGACAAAGGACTTGAGAAGTAGATTCATGCGGGTATTGGCGTCTTCATGGACCTGGAGAAGTTTAAGAGTGATCGACTTGACTTCTATTAAGAATGAGAAGAACAAGGCAGAATCAAATGTGTGAACCTGGTCCTTCGTATGTGTTACCTAACCATTGTTACTGTGTAACTAACTCCATTAATTAGTTAGTCAGTTACAATTAGCTGTAAGTCGGTTAGGATAACTAAGTGTGATTAGATATCACAACTACTATAAAGAGGAGATCTACAATGTAACTACAATAAGATTGATTAACAAGAAAGAAAGTTACTCTTCCTTTTCTCTATTCTTCTCCTCTTTCTTCTCGTTAATCTTCATATTCTTCTTCTTCTTCATTGTTCATAAATAACTTCATGGTATCATAGCCATATCGACTGGTATTCCTAGTTGAATAAGTCAATCAACAATTCCGCTAAGATTGATTGCAATTGTGCAAAGAAATGCAATGACGAACAGTACAAATGCTACAACAGTTTTTGGTCCAAATACATAATCAAGTTCAGGAACTGGAACTGGAAATCCAACTTCAGCAATTGATTATAATCATCCCTTGTTTCTCCACTCTTCTGATGTAAGTGGAAATCAGATCATTTCTTTTTAATTAACTGGTGCTGAGAATTATTCTATGTTGTATAGATCGATGAAGGTAGCCCTGTTAGGAAGAAATAAAACGGGGTTAGTGGATGGATCATGTCCAAAGGATAAATTTCCAAGATTAGAATGTGGTATCTGGGAAAGGGTAAATATTGTTGTATTATCTTGGATCATGAATTCTGTAGAGAAAGGGCTTCTTGAAAGCATCATGTATGCCACGTGTGCTAAAAATGTCTCAGAGGATTTATATAAAAGGTTTAACAAGATAAATGGGTCAAGAACCTTCAATTTGCATCAAGAGATTGCCATAATATATAGCTCAAGAAACAAGTTTTGTGTCTGTTTACTTCTCAAGATTGAAAGGGCTGTGGGAGGAATTTGAGGCTGTGGTACCTACCCCGTCTTGTGAATGTATAACATCCAAAGAGTATGTAGTACATTTGCAAAAAAACTCAAAGGCAAAAGGGTTTGGTGGACCCTTGTACTTGTATGAGTTTGTATTGTGAATCATTCTACTTACATGTTTGTCAATTGAACCCTTAAACTCAATAAAACACAATTTAACAAACCCCTCTGAACATTGACCAGACTTATGTGGCATTAAGATGTCTGAGTTGGCAAAAATGTGTAACTACACACTCATTAAGGCGAGTGAGGAGCATTTGTACTTAAAAAATATTAAAAATTATAATAGAAATAATGTTTTTAAACCATTAATTAAAAAACCCCTTCTTCTTCACCCATTACACCTCTTTTTCAGCCATATCCATCCCCTGCCCAACCCTTTTTTTCTTTCTTTTCCACAATCTATTTTCATCTATTTAGATGATCTTGGGCACCTCCTTGAGTCCACTAACTCACTGACGGAGGGAGAGAGCGGTGCTAGTGGTGCTCGCCGAACACCACTGATACGTAGTGGAGTGAGAGAGAGAGGCGCAGCTGGTCAACGGAGAAGAGGACGAGGTGGGTGAGGGTGTGAAGATCTAATCATGGCGGCGAAAATGGTGATGGTGTTTGCCTAGATCTGGTGCGGTGGCTTAGGTTGTTGGTTTTGTGGAGGTTGGAGAAGGAGATTAAAGGAAAAATGGTGATAATGTGCAGTGGAGATGAAGGCCGGTAAAGGAAGGAATATGAGTGGTTTCGCCGGCAAAAATGGCGACGGCGGCGACGGCTTGGGCCGTGAAACCGTGGGAATGGGAGAAATATAATGGGTTTTACTTTAAAGAATATAATTAATTTTTTATTATTTTACCTTTTATTAAACAATTTTAATTAATATATTTTAAAAAATTATGACATGGCATTAATATATCTTATGTGGCTATGACATGTCATTTATGTAAAGGAGAGTGAGCTACACACATGGTTGAAGAGGTTTAAAAGGCTCATTTTGATTGAGTTTAAGAGTTCAGTTGACAAAAAAATAAGTAGAAGGGTTCGCAATACAAATGCATCCAAGTATAAGGGTCCATCAGACCCTTTTGCCAAAACTCAAATTATTTCAGTTTCTTATGGGGTTAAATGACTCTTACTTACAAGAAAGGTCTCAGATCTTGTTGATGAGCCCACTTCCATCAGTAAATCAAGCATATTCAATGATCTGATGAAAGTCAAAAATCAGTAGTGGCTACAACAGGAATATTAGGATCTAACCCCAGTTCTAGCCAACAAGCGTATGAGTTAGCTATGTACTCAAGAAATGGTGGTACTCAGAAGTTCAAGAAGAATGGGAATCTGTATTGTGATTATTGCAAGCTTAAGAATCACACTAGAGATAAGTGTTACAAGTTAATAGGGTATCCTCAAGATTTTAGGTTCAAAAAGAAAGAGCCTAACACTACATATAATGCAATGATGGAAAGTACAGGGTCTCTAGAACAGGTTTCTCACAAACATCTGACTACATGTCATCCTACTCAAGTCACTACAAGTGACTATGGGCAGTCTTAAAATGAAGGGAACAATCAATTAGAAACTTGTCATCTGTCAAAGGATCAATATCAACAATTGCTCCAGTTTCTAATCAAAGCTCCAGAACAAGTTCATT
Organism: Solanum acaule; assembly: GCA_036250505.1. Lineage (NCBI taxonomy): Eukaryota > Viridiplantae > Streptophyta > Magnoliopsida > Solanales > Solanaceae > Solanum > Solanum acaule. The sequence continues at coordinate 7,046 of JAJOOR010000028.1, forward strand.
CAGCTAATGTAGTAGGTAATGGATCAGGTACAAACACTTGTTTCAACTCTACTACCAATATTAGTTCTACTCCTTGTTGGATTATCGATACAGGTGCTACTAATCACATGGTGGCAGACTTGAACTCTTTAAACAAGTCCACTATTTGCAAGTCTAATAAGTCAAAGAAAGTACATTTACCCAATGGGGATGTTTCCATAGTTGAGTTTATTGGCTCAAGTGTTCTACCTAACAATGATGTGATTACTGGAGTTTTTCAAGTACCACAATTCCAATTTAACATGTTATCAACATCTAAACTCACTAAGGAACTGCAATGTTCTGCTACTTTTTTTCCTAACTTCTGTATATTTCAGGATCTCTCACATGGGAAGGTGAAGATGATTGGTAAAGAAGATGGTGGTCTATATATACTATCAAGCAATACAAGTTCAAGAGATGTCAATATTGCAGCTAATTGTTCTATTCCATTACTAAGAGTAAATTCTAAACTAGATATAAAATTGTGGCATAGAAGATGTGGGCATGTATCTAGTTCAGTGTTAAAGCAAATGTTGTCATAAGATTTAAGTAGTATAACTGAGACAATTAATAAATGCACTATTTGTCCTTGTGCTAAGCAAACAAAGATACCTTCCATAGTTAGCACATCTAAAAGTTCTGCATGTTTTGATTTAGTTCATATGGATCTATGGGGTCTTTATAAAACCTCCACTCATGATGGAAACAAATACTTTCTTACTGTGGTAGATGACATGTCTAGATGTACATGAATTTTTCTGTTGAAACTAAAATCTGATGTGTGTACCATTATTCAACAATTTCTAGTACATGTTAAAACACAATTTGATAAAACTATTAAATGCATAAGAACATATAATGGTACAGAATTCTTGAATAATTATGTGCTCAACCATGTTTACTTCTTTAGGCATTGTACATCAAACTACATGTTCTCATACCGCTCAGCAAAATGGTATTGCTGAAAGGAAACATAGACACATTCTTGAGCTTACAAGAGCTATTAGATTTCAAGGAAACATTCCTATTAAATTTTGGGGTTTATGTGTTCAAGGAGAAATATATATTATAAACAGAACTCCTAGTCATGTTATTAATAACAAAACTCCTTTTGCAAAGCTATTTAGAAAGCAACCTACAGTGTCACATCTCAGAGTGTTAGGATATTTGTGTTTTGCTAAAATTATACAAGAAACTGATAAATTAAAGAGTAGGTCCATAATGGTTGTTCATTTAGGCTATGCAACTACTCAAAAAGGTTACTTGTTATATGATCTAACTTCTTATGTTTTCTTTGTAGACAAAGATGTGATATTCAAGGAAGATATATTTCCTTTCAAAACACAAGATCAACAACATACACCTCTGTTCAGATGATGGACAACTAGCTTTTGTCACTAACTCACTACATCAGTTACCCATTGTTGATCAGCCTCAGTTTCAGGGAACAGGTTCATCTGAGGAGATATCTGCAGAAACCAACAATCTTGCACTAAGTAGAGATTAGGTTCCTGTTCCTGATCCATTGGTGATACAAGAAGAAAATAGAAGATCTGCAAGGGGTAAGAAACCACCACTATGGATGAAAGATTTTGTATCTCTCTTTGCTCAACATGCTTCATATTCTTTGGATAAATACTTGTCATATGACCAGGTAAACAATTCCTATCAAACATATTTGTCTAAGATCCTTACCAATACATATCCTACAAGCTACAAAGAAGTTGTTACTGATCCTAAGTGGGTTGAGGCAATGCAATCTGAGATTGATGCACTACAAAATAATCATACATGGGAAGTAGTTAGTATTCCAAAGGGAAAGGTGCCTATAGGTTGCAAATGGATCTATAAGAATAAATATAAGAGCACAGGAGAAATAGAGAGGTTTAAGGCAAGGCTAGTAGCAAAAGGTTATAGACAAAAGGAAGGTATTGATTATAAGGAGACATTCATTCTAGTAGTGATGATGAAGACTGTGAGGACAATACTGACTAGCTATTGCAGCTCAAAGGCAATGACACATTCATCAGATTGTTGTGTTCAATGCTTTTCTACAAGGGGACTTACCTGATGAGATTTACATAGATCTTCCTCAGTGATTTAAGAGTCAGGGGAAGAATAAAGTGTGTAGACTCACTAAATCCCTTTATGGGCTAAAACAGGCACCAATACAATGGAATGAAAAACTCTCTTATGCATTACTGAAATTTGAGTTCAAACAAAGTGAATATGATCACTTTTTATTCATCACAAAGACAACAATAGGCATGGTACTTGTTCTCATATGTGTGGATAATATGTTGATCACTGGAAGTAGTCTAATTCTAATGGAAGAAACAAAGGATCAGTTGAAGCAAGCTTTCAAAATGTAAGACTTGGGAGAGTAAATGTACTTCTTAGGTATTGAGTTTTCCAGATCAAAGCAAGGTATTCTAATGCATCAAAGAAAGTATGCACTAGAATTAATTTCTGAAACTGGTCTAAGTGTAGCTAAACCAGTTGGAACTCCAATTGATACTAACTCAAAATTGACTACCAAACAGTATGATGAAGAGACACAGATGACAGAAGATGGCGTACGAACTGATCAAGGAGATTATCAAAGGATAGTTGGCAAACTACTCTATTTAACAATGACAAGATCTGGCATCTCCTATGCGGTTCAAACATTAAGTCAATTTCTACAACAGCCTAAGAAGTCATATATGACTGCAGCATTAAGAATTGTAAGAAATGTGAAAAACCAACCAGGGCAATGCCTACTACTGTCCAACTACTTAAAGAATACTATCACTGCTTATTGTGATGCAGATTGGGCTTTTTCCCTTCTAACAAGAAGATCAATAACTGGTTACTTTGTGCAGTATGAAGGGTCTCTAGTTTCATGGAAGTAAAAGAAACAAACAATTGTTTCTAGAAGTTCAGCTGAAGCTGAATACAGGAGCATTGCAACTACTGTAACATAAATTATATGGCTGAAAGGTTTAATGGAGGAACTCAACATTGAAGTTTCACTACCTATCAACATACATACTGATAGCAAAGCTGCTATGCAACTTGCAGCCAATCCAATCTATCATGAGAGGACCAAACACAATGAGATTGATTGTCATTTTATAAGAGAGAAAATCACACAAGGGTTAGTATCTACCAAGTACATTCCTACACAAGATCAACCAGCTGATCTGATCACTAAAGGA
>JAJOOR010000029.1:0-65415 GCA_036250505.1 Solanum acaule
ATGTTTGAGTAGTTCTTATGCATTTATTTATACAGCAATGGATGTTTCTTCTGATCTTACTGAGCTTGGAAATACTCCTGTGGCTGTGATCTCTGCTGGTATAAAATCGATACTAGATATTCCTCGAACACTTGAATATTTGGTTTGTACCAACTTTGGATTTAGCTTCAGATCTCTTATATATGATAATGGAGGACTTGGAAATTTAACTCCTTCCTTTCCTATCTTGACCTACAGGAAACTCAAAGAGTTACTGTTGCAGCTTATAGAACCGATGAGTTCCCTGCTTTCTTCACACAAACCAGTGGCTGCAAGGTTCATATTTTGTCATTAATCCTATCATAAGATTCCTATGATTAACTCCTGTTATATGTTTCAAACAAAGCGGAGTATTAAAACAGTCGTGGAAACCCTTCCAAAATATGAAAACCAGACCAACTTATAGTTTCTTATGTAGTATGCCATCTTTTCGTTTTATGTCACTTTTATGGTGTGTTCCAAAAAGAATTAACACATTTCTATATTTGGTAACTCTTTAATTTTAAGCCTCTCATTTTACCCTAATGACATACTCTAATAGCTGTAAGAATGTCATTGCATATTTAAGACCACAAGTTTTAAGACTGCCTTCCGTATGGTATATATATTCAGTTTATATGTCAAAAGTTTTCCTTTCTTTCTCAAACACCTGGTGAACACCGCTTTATAAAATGAAATGGAGGGAGTAGATTTCTCTACTGAACCGTGAAAGAGTGAGGTATAGAAAAAAGGGGTCAAACGTTGTTACATGCTGAAATGTGCTGCTCGTGAACACCAAACACTTATATGGTCAAAATGTGGATTCTTCTCTTCTTTTAATTATTTTTATTCCTTCATTATTGGGAATGATGGGGTGGTTCAGAAGAAAATGATAGGGTAGGTGAATAGATTACTTTTCTTTTGGAATGTATGGATAACTTGTCATATAATTTCAGTTAACATGAGATCATATTTTTCTTTATTATGTTTATAATGAACATTATATCATGTTTTCTAATTGGTTATCTTTGCCATAAAACTTAGGCACCTGCTCGAGTAGAATCGCCAGAACATTGCGCTCGAGTTATTGGCAAGTAACCCTATACCTATTTCATCCTTCATTCATTTACTCGTTAAATAAAGCGTATTTAGTTCTATTCCCTAACTTTGACTGTAGATGCGAACATAAGACTTGAGCAGAAGAGTGGAATCTTGATAGCAGTCCCCATTCCAAGAGAGCATTCTGCTTCTGGAAGTTTGATTGAGTCAGCAATACAGCAAGCTCTCCAAGAAGCACGGTAAGTATTCTGCTGTATCCTCTTATTTGCGGAAGTACATGGTTCTTTGCACCTCATTACCTATTTCCACATATTAATGTTGGGATGGAATTGCTAACTCAGAGAGAAGAAGATTACTGGCAATGCTGAAACTCCGTTCTTGCTTGCAAGAGTCAATGAACTTACTGGCGGAGCATCCCTGGCTTCAAGTATCCTTTAACTGATATTACTATCCGCTGTTTAGTTTGCAGATCATTCGTTAAAATCTTGATAGAGAACGAGGAATGTCACAATAAATTATTATCAATCATTTCCACAACGCCACCTGAATTAGATCACGGCCTTCAGTTTAGTCCATCCTTTTAGTTTCCTTAATGAAGTTTCAGACATTGCTCTTGTGAAAAATAATGCCAGTATCGGTGCTAAAATTGCTGTTTCGCTTCACCAGCTTCAAAAACGTAGTTACAAAAGGTTGGTGCACTCAATCTGTTACCATTCTTTTGGTTACAACCTCAACTGGTTTCAAATTCGGTGACATGCTAAGAAAAACCGGTGTTTTTACTTTTCATGTTGTAATTCTCTTATATTTACGCTCTTTCGTATCAACTCAGCTAAGCATTTTAAGCTCGTTTAGTCTGAAGGAAGCAGCGGCTTTGACATATGGAGCAGAAACAGTGTTACTTATGGAAGTATGCAACCAAACAGAAAGTTAATGCAACATCTTTCCTTTATAATCTAGAATTCTAGTGATGTGAATTACTCCCTCTGTTCCCTTAAAGAAATTAGGTATGTTTATTATTGTACCCTTCTTTAGTGTTCTCTTGAAGTTAAGTATTCAATAAATGAACATAAATTAATTTATTTTGATTAATTAAATTGGCTAATGAACATGAGTTAAATCATTTCGTTTTTCTATGTTAGTCAAATTCATACTTTCAGGCTAATAACTCTCAAGGTAAAATAGGAAGAATAATGTTATTTATGTATTCATTTTGTGAAATGACAAATACTCCCTCTGTCTATTTTTAATTGTCATGTTGCGTTTTTCGAAAGTCAATTTGACTAACTTGGGATCTCAGACCAATCACAACAACATATAAATTATCCAAACCACAACAACCAAGTACATGGAAAAATTCACAATATCACTCAATGATTATCAATTACTATTAAGAATCTATCTATCATATAAATTAAACCATAACCTACTTCCACTGAAGAATCGAAGTCAAGCAAGCTCCTTCTCCAATACTTTTCCTTTCCTCAGTGCATCCGAACGTTTTCAATCTATGCAGTATGCAATATCCATAAGCAAATGAGTTCGTAGACACCCATATTACTATATATTTAGGGCACGTTTGGCCATGCGATATGGAATCATGATATGAAATCATGAGATGAAATTAAAGTTTTGTTTGGACATGCGATATAAAATTTTTGTGTTGTATATTTTCTCATAAACATAAAAATCTCATAAGTTGTAAAACTATTAAAATAACCCCAATTGTTTATTCAATCTTATCAAATAAACAAAAAATTATAAAAATTGCATAATAAATTATTACAAAGCTATTTGTTCTCCACTTAGGTAAATGTTTCATCTAACTTTAATTTAATAAAGAAAAAATTGAATATAAATTCTAGTGTACTAGTCTTTAATATAATCCTCCCACATAGTACAGACAATTTCCTCACGTTGAACTTGCATTTCTCGATCATGTGACCGAGAAGACAAACCAACATTGTTACCCACATAGTAATAAATTAAGTGTTGGAGTAAATGAACAAAATAAATTTATTACTCAACAATCGGTTGATGTGAGTTAAAGTGACTATATGTTGGTGATAATAAATTTTATGTCGGTGAGAATAATAAATTTTAAAAAGTAATGATGTGATTATAAATTTTATTTACATATGAAATAAATGGTTAGTAGATATCAATGTAGAGTTGTTTTAACAAAATATAAACTCGTGGATTAAATTTTGTATTAAAATATTTCAAATTATGATATGGAATTCCCATATAATTTCATATCATGGTTTTTGGAGAATATGGAATCACATCTCATGATATGGAATCATGAGATGGAATCAACCTAAAATCGCATGTCCAAACGCTAATTCCATCTCACGATACCATATCGTGATATGATATCGCATGACCAAACGCCTACTTAGCCTAGACTCAAAAACCCACCCAAATCTATCATCAAATTCTTAAATTTTGATACCAACTAATAATGAAGTCTCATATGTTCGTAATTTTTCAAGCCTAGAGTTAAGTCTTAATTCCTCCAAATAATATAACTCTAATGAATTTCATATAATACAATAAACCTAATATTTAATTACATATCTCAGTATATTAAAATTCAATTTATAATATGATGACAACGTAATAAAATTCAAGATTAAAGCCACTGGTTTAAAAAATCAGTGGCAAAAATTCTAACCCAAATTTATCATATACTATAACCCAAATTTATCATATCATCAGTCAATGATTGGATAACCATTAATCCATCAACCAATTCATATCACCCTTACTTTCTTATTCAAATCCTAGACATCCTGCTCAAGGCATCAGCAATAACATTAGCCTTACCTGGGTGATAGAGAATACTCATATCCTAATCCTTGAGTAATTCTAACCACCTTCTATGTCTGAGATTAAGCTCTTTCTAAGTAAATACACACTGAAGACTCTTGTGATCAGTGAATACATCTACATGAACACCATACAAATAATGACGCCATATCTTCAAAGAAAATACTACAACAGCCAACTCTAAGTAATGGGTTGGGCAATTCTTCTCATGAACTTTCAACTATCTAGAGGCATAAGGTATAACTTTTCCATTCTGCATCAACACACAACCCAAAACCAACTCCAGACGCATCACAATACACAACAAAACCTTGGGTACCTTCTGGTAAGGTCAATACTTGGGCAGTAGTCAACCTCTTTTTCTATTCCTGAAAGCTTTTTTCACAAGCTTCAGACCATTGAAATTTCACTGTCTTCTGAGTTAACTTGGTCAAATGGAATGAAATAGATGAGAACCCCTTTACGAACCTTCTATAATAGGCAGCGAAACCCAAGAAACTCCTAATATTAGTTGGAGATGTGGGTCTAAGCGAATTCTGCATTCCCTCAATTTTCTGAGTATCAACTTTAATTCCCTCTCCAGACACAATGTGGCCTAAGAAAGCCACAGACTCAAGACAAAACACACACTTAGAGAACATGGCATACAACTCTCTATCCTTCAGAGTTTGGAGAACTATTCTGAGATGACTAGCATGATCTTCTTCATTCCTCAAATAGATTAGTATGTCATTAATGAAGACGATAACAAACATATCTGAATAAAGTTTGAATACTCTATTCATAAGGTCCATGAATGCTGCAGGCGCATTGGTCAATCCAAGGACATAACTAAGAACTCAAAATGACCATAACAGGTCATGAATGTTGTCTTTGGAATATCACATTCCCTCACGCTTAACTGATAGTAGCCTGATCTGAGATCTATCTTAGAGAAACAAGTAGCACCCTGAAGTTGATCGAAAAGATCATCAATTCTCGAAAGAGGATATTTATTCTTGATGGTAACCTTGTTCAACGGGCGATAATCTATACACATTAAGTGAACCATCTTTCTTTCTCAAAAATACGACCGGAGCACCCCAAAGTGAGACACTTGGTCGAATAAAGCCCTTATCAAGGAGATCTTTCAACTGTTCTTTAAGCTCTTTCAACTCTGTTGGTGCCATACTATATGGAGGAATAGTTATAGGACGAGTATCTAGAAGAATGTCTACACCGAAGTCTATTTCTCTCTTAGGAGGGACTCCGGGAAGATCATCAGGAAAGACTTTTGGAAACTCTTTTACTACTGCAACTGACTGACTAAGAGGTATGTCAACACTAGAGTCATTAACTCGGACTAAGTGATAGACACACCCCTTGGAAACTAACTTTCTTTCCTTAAGGTACGAATAAAACGACCCTTAGGCACTGTTGAACTACTTTTCCACTCTTAAGACTGACTCATTAAGAATTTGGAACTTAACAACTCGGTTCTACAATCAATGGAGGCATAACAGGCATGAAGCCAGTCCATACATAGAATGACATCAAAATCTACCATGTCTAACTCAATTTAATCAGCCATGGTGTCTTTGTGATTTATGGAAATGATGCAATCACGATATACTCGCTCAACTAGAATAGACTCCCTAACAGGTGTAGAAACACAAAAGGGTTCACAGAGTTTCTCAGGAAGAACATCAAAATTATTTGCAACATAAGGGGTTACAAAACATAAACTTGCTCTTGGGTCTAGCAAAGCATAAACATCAAGAGTAAAGACTTTGATCATACCAGTGACAACATCTGGAGATTTCTCTTGCTCTTGGCGACTAGTGAATGCATAAAGGAGGTTCGCTACTCCGCCGGTACCTTAAGTAGCTCCTCTAGGTGCATCCCTGTCTAGTGGAGCAACTGATAAAGATTGGGTTCTATTGCCCTGATTCCCATTACCTTGCCAGTTCTTGGGACACTCTTTCATGATGTGACCCTCTTGTCCACACTTGAAACAACCTATGGAGACATCACGACACTTACCCGGGTGGGTTCTACCAAACTTAGCACATGCAGGAGCTTAGTGTCACGACCTGAGTCTACACCTTGGACATGGCTGGCACTCAAAAACCATTGCTGGTCCCCAAGCGAACCCTCATCCTGGCTGACTGCAAGCGGAAGACTAACTTAAGCATGCAAAAGCTTAAAAACTGAATAAATATTCATGAAACTTAAATAGAAAGCTTTAACTCAAAAGAAAACTCCGAATAAAATAAATTATTCAACTCGCCATAAAATAGGCAACTTAAGTCTTTAAAACATTTATAAAATAAATGATACAAACTTCTCAACTATATTGACTATCTATGAAGCCTCTAACTGATAGAGATAGAAGTCGGGACAAGACTCACGACTTCCTGACTAAATTGAAAAGTAAATGAAATCCTCCGGAAGCAAGGAGGCTCACCATAGCTAACTCGAACTCCCGGATGTATCAACGAATCTTCTGTTGATGATCCTGAATACCTGTGTCTGCATCATGAAAAGATGCAGGCCAAATGGCTCAGTACGTGGAATGTACGAGCATGTAAGAGGAATTCTAAAGCATAAACATAAGCTCGAACTTGATAAAAAATGAAACGTACTTACCTCTTCTCAAACTTACTCAATTCAAGGAACACTTAAGGATACTCAAACTACTCAAACTTACTCAACTCAGAAGTACTTAAGGATAATATACTCAACTCAAAGAAATGATATTCGACTCTGGGTACTCAACTCTGGATACTCAACTCATTTTAATATAAAAGAATTTAAAATAAGTGCAATATAAAGAAACAAACTGTTTAAAAACATGCTATCAACTATGTGTGTATGCAAGGATACAACATAACTCTGAAATGTATTTAAAAATACAAATAACTGTGTATATAAGAATACAATAACTTCTGTGGGAGTTTCTCTAACCGACAACCATCACTTAAGAGCTATAGTGATGATACATCACTTTACCTCGCGCTGCCAAGGACCATCCTATACCTTTCCATCAACATAGGACCTGAACTACTAAGTGGATCCACTAGTCTATTGTGAAAAGGGTTCATCTAAAAAGTATGACCCTTTTCTACCCATGGTGGCTACATAGTTTTATGGAGACGTGAGTTATCTGAACTCATGCACGCCCCAATTCGGTGCTTAATACTACTCCCAAAATATACTAGCTCTTATGTTAAAAAAAAACATACTTCTTCTGTGATTTGAGATTAGTGCTCAAAAACTTAGCTCAAAGGCTATCTTGGAATAGAAAGCGATTACTCTTTTCTGAAAACTAGCCCGAAGGCTCTTTGGAAATCTCAGTTTCCGTTCTTATTTAAATGTGAAAACATTTTAAATCTCTTTGGGAATACTTAGTCCCCATATACTTTTTGAAGAAAAGAACTTCAACTTTACTCTTTACTGAACTCAAAACTTAAGTCTTAAAACAAAGTTAAAACATTTGTAAAAGACCTCTTAAAATATGGTTCATGCCGAATTATGGACATGAACGACTCAATGCAATGTTTTCAATAACCATAGATAGAACTCAAATACTTGGAACTCAAGAACTTCAGTGATACTACTCATCTCAAGATTTTTCGACTTATAGTGTTCATGCAGAGTTATGGGCATGAAATATTCAACTCAAGTACTCAAAGATGCTTCTCAAAAGGGATTAGGAACTCAACACTTAAAAGCTTAGAACTTGAAGATACCACTTCTCTGAAAGATGCTCAACTTACGAAGTTCATGCGAAATTATGGGCATGAAACAACTAGACTCAATGGTCTACATAACTATATGGAACTCATGTATACGACTCTTCTCATTCTCTTACTTACTTACTCAAAACTTAACTCAAATTGATGATGGATCTCAAAGGTTTCACAATTGAACTCAAAGGCTTTCTTGAACTCTACTTTTAACTCTCTCTTGAATGTGAATTATGAATTCAAGAGTTATGGTTCACGTTATGAAAGATCACATGATGACAAAGTAGACTCATGAGTACATTCTCCTCATCCTCACAATCACTTGCTCGAGTCTTGAAACAAGTTACTAGAAGTTGTAGAAGACTCCACAAAAAGACTCAAAGGGACTTGCTTATAATGTTCGAAAGAATTTTCAAAACTTAACTCTCAACTCTACCTTGAATTTGAATTATGAATTCAAGGTTATGATCATGTTAGGAATGATTTTAGGTGTTTATAAGTAGCTTAAAGTAGTTAGAATCGAAAAGGAGTGAAGGTGCACTTTAAACGAACTCAAATGGGGTAACCAACAACAAACTGGATGGGGCAGACGACCCTGGCGCTATGGGTGGTGCGGGGCACCAGCCCCTAAACTTCAGAGGAGGGTTTGGGGCGCTTTGGCTGGTGCATCGCGCCAGGCCCCAACTCAGAAAATTCGACGAATTTCTTTGCTTGTTTTCTCACCCTATTCCACCTAGAATCAAATGGTTTCTTCCCCAATCACTTAGAATCAATTACTTAACATAAGTATATTCTAATATACTCAATACAGCCCTTAAAACATTCACTTTGATTTGAACAAATCATCAAGAACCCAACACAACGAGATTTAGAAATAACTTCAAGAACACCTATCAAGAACTCATCAAGAACTCTAATCTTTCAACTTCAAGAATGAAATTTCGCTGAAAATCTCATGATTGGCATGTGGGTGAACTAACCCATCACTATGGAAGCTTACATACCTCTTAGGGATTAAACCCATGGTGAAAATCCGCAACAAAACGCAAGACTCTTGACGAACGCTTTGATCATCTCTTCTTTTCTCCTCTTTTCTCTTCTTTTCTCTTCTTTTCTCTTCTTGAACTCTCAACTAAAGCCATAGGCTAATTTTAGGATTATAAAACTGAACTTAATCAGATTAGACCCCTAAATTATTACTAAAAATGAATTAAATCTGATTGGGTAAGGAAAAGATCAAAATACCCCTCTAAAATCCGATTTTGACTTTCCTTATCTAGACAGCCCAACTTCGAATAGACATATCTCCCTCATACGAACTCGAAATTTAGCAAACTCGGTGGCGTTGGAAAGATAATTCAAAGATCTTCCCTACGGTATCTGGTATCACACCTAACTCATCCTGAGCCAGAAGTTATATTCATTTGAAGTCGACCAAAAACTCATACTTAGCTTAACTTGCAAACTTTCAGATTTTTGCTATTTCCAATTCAATTCTTTTTGGAAATCAAGGTGCTACATCTAGTGACCTTAATACTTAAGAAATTTTAAATTCCTTGCAAAAATCTCACTCACTATGAAAAACGGTTCGAGTCTTAGTTCAAAAATTTTCTGGGGTGTTACACTTAGTTACCTCCTTGTGCCACACTACCCTGAGATTGGGCAGGTCTAGCCTTGAAGTGCTGTGGATTCTGACTATTGTACTCACCTTTGTTTCTGGGTACAGGTGCACTAGCAGATGATGGAGCAGGTCCCTTTTGCTTTTGTTGAAAGGACGAACGATTCACATTACTTCTTTGCTGCCCGTACTAATTTCATGTATTCACTTTCTTGTTTCTAAACTCCTCCCTATCCCTCAACTTCTTTTCCTCAACTTGCTGCACATAGACCATCAACCTTGAGATATCTGTGTCACTTATTAGCATTGTAGCCTTACCTTCCTTACTCAACAGACGAGACAGCCCAGCCACAAACAAACTTATTCTACTCCTCATATCCGCAACCATCTCTAGAGCATAACAGGATAGTTGGGTGAATTTCAACCCATACTCATGAACACTTAGGGAATCTTGCTTAAGTGTAAGAAAATCTCGTACCTTGGCATCCCTTAGCTCTACCCTTCTTCCACTGGTCAAACCAAGTCCTAGCAACATTCTTCAACTGATATGCAACTAGTTTATCTCGCTCAGTATCGGCAACGTGCATAACATCAAATACCTTTTGTAGTTCCTCAATAAAGTTCTTTGGATCCTCAGTAGTGCTTGAACTAGTGAAACTTGGAGGGTTCATCCTCAAGAACTCACAGATCCTCAAAGTGTCAGCCTCTCCTTGTCGAGCCCCTCTTTGTTGCCCAACTTGGTTAGTCACAACTTGACTTAGCATCCTTATCGCTTCTCTGAACTCAACATTGGTAACTTCTCCTTGGTTGCACTTCAGGTGCATTGGGTACCCCTTGCTCCTCAACATTATGCCTAGCAGGACGACCTCTGACAGCTCTTCGTGGAGGCATGATAAACTGAAAAACACACGCAAGCATGAATTAGAAAGAAACTTTTTAGAGATCAAACTCTAACGCACAAAATGAATATGAAAGAATTGGGAAAATTTCCTAAGTGTTGTAGCCTCCTAATTATAGATGTGGCGTGCTTCACACTGATAACTAGGACTCTACAGACACGGCTTCATAGACTTCCTAGGACTCTTGAACTTTGTGCTCTGATACCAAGGTTATCACGCCCGGAGCCTACACCCTGGGCGGGACAGGCACTCGAGAACCATTGCTGGCCCCAAGCGAACCCTTGGCCTGGTTTACTTACTCAGCAGAAGACGTAACTTATCAAAGATAACTCATATAAAACTTAGAATGTTATAAAGAAAACAGTCAACTAGCCAGTTTGGCAAACTCAAGTCTCAACATAAGATAATGAAAATGAAAAGACTAAAGAACTAACATCTGACTATTGATGAAGCCTCTATAACAACTGAGATGGATGTCGGGTCAAGACCCCTGATCATCCTAACAAATGAAATACTAAAAAGCAAATGCTAACAAAAGGGCCCTCCGAAAAGTGAGGAGGCTCACCAACTAACTCTGAATGTTCGACTGGATCAACGAGGTACTGAATAATGATCCTGATTACCTGTGTCTGCATCATAATAAGATGCAAGACAAATGGCATCAGTACATTGAATGTACGACTATGCGAGGGGAAAACTAAACATAACATAAGCTTGAAGGAATCTGAAAGAAACACTTACCTTGGCTTTACTCAACTCAAGAATAGCTTAACTCAATATAAAGCAACAATACACATGCAATATATAGAAAAACTTTAAGACAGTAGAAAGAAACTTAGTTCGTTAAAGAAATGCAATAAAAAACTCAACTGTACTCATATAATAAAGTAATATAGTTTCTGTGGGAATTTCTCTAACCGACAACTACCACTATGAGGCTAAGTTGTGATACAACGTCTTGCCCACACTGCTAGAAGTGTCCTATACTTTGCCGTCATATAGAATGCCTTAACTAAGTGGATCCACTAGTCTATGCTAAAAGCACTTAAGGAATCATCTAAAAAGTATGACCTTTTACTACCTATGATGGTTACATGGTTTATGGAGACTTGAGTTATTATGAACTCGCATCCCCAAATCGGTGCTCAATACTACTCCCAAAAATATACTTAGCTCATATGTTTTTTTAAAAAAACTTCTTTCTTTGGTTTGAGATAAATACTCAAAACTTAGCTTAAAAGCTCTTTTTGGAAATCGGTGTTTCCCTTTCTTGTTCAAATGTGAAAACATTTTAACTCTTGGGAATACTTAGTTCCCGTATAATCTTTGAAGAAATGAACTTTACTCTTAATCTTTACTCAACTTGAAATTTATGTCTTAAAACAGGATTAAACCATTTGTAAAATACTTCTTGGAAAGGCTCTAAGAACTTTCTAGACTTGGCTCTTAACTTTCCTTGAATTTGAATTTATGGATTCAAGTTTATGGATGATTCTAAGTGTTTAGAAATTATTTAGAGTAGTTAGAATAAATAGGAAGTGTTAGTACACTTTAGAAGGACTCAAACAGGCTAAATGTCGAAAAATGGGTGGGGGCAGACGACCCGAGCGCGTCCCTGGCGCGCCGTGCTAGCCCCTAAGTTACTGGGGCTCATTTCTGGCGCACATTAGGCGCGCCGCGCCAGACCCTTTCAGGTACAGTCTAGCAAATTTTTCTTCTTGTTTTCTGATCTAAATTTGACTAAACTCGATCCCTTTTCTCAAATGCTCTTTAGAATCAGATACCCAGAACATATACACGAAAATCTAACTTAAACAACTCAAGGAAACGACACTCTAATCTCAAGAAACTCCTCAATCTCAACCCAAATTCAGGAACAAAAGCAATTCAAGAACACCCATCAAGAACATTCAAACTTCCAATCCTTTAGAACAAATTTACACTGAATTAAACATGTTTGGCACATGGGTGAACGAACCCAATGTTATGAAAGTCTCACATACCTTGTAGGATCAAATCCTTGATGAAATCCACACGCAAACCTCCAAGAAATCGACGAATCTAGAACTTTCTTCTCCTTTCTCCTCTTTTCTCTTTTCTCCAAGCCCTAGCGTGAACTTAAACTTTTCTAAACTGACTAACATCTGATTTCACCCCAATTAAACTCCTAAAAAATGGATCAAAATAATTACGTAAGGAAAAGACTAAAATACCCTTCCAAAATCCGATTTTAGACTTTCCTTATTTGAATAGCCCAACTTCAAATGGTCATATCTCACTCATACGAACTCGGAATCGCGCAAACTCGGTGGCATTGGAAAGATTATTCCAAGATATTTCCTACCATATCGAGAAACACACCTAAATCATCCTGATCTAGGAGTTATTGTCATTTGAAGTTGACCAAAAACTCAGCTTAACATACTTACCAAATTTTCCAAATTTCTATTCTTTCCAAAAATTGACTATTTCCAATTCTTAACTTCTTCCTAGTTATTTCAATTTGTGAGTTGTTACATTTGATTTTATTTTTGTATGAGTTTAAGTATGATGTACTATTAGTGTATACAATTTTTTACATTATTAGGTAATTTTGAATGAGAATATAGCAATTTTTAAATAATATTACACTTACTTAGGTTTTTTTTTTTTAAAAAAATGTTATTTACGGAAGAGTAAATAGTATAAAGGGAATTTAACGTTTACATATTTAAAGTTAAAATTTAAATTGTTTTATTATAGTGGATACACTTATAATGATTCTTTTCTATCTTCTAATTAATTTTTACTTATTTAGGATCAGAACATCAAGAAATTTCCAATTCTTGTCTATCTACAATTAATGTATTTCTCTTGTATACATTGTTATTTTGTTGTTGTTAATTTTGCTATCAATTATGTTATAAGGTTATTTTTTAAATGAACATATTTACTGTAAATAGATAATATAAATTTATGGGTATTTTTAATAGTTTTTAGAACTTAGGAGTATAAAGCATATTTTTTTGAAATAGTCAAATATTCTTAGAAAAACTTGAGGCCAAACAGATGGTGTAATTTCACCAAAAACTTAGCCCAAATATTATTTGTCAAGAATATTTGGGAACTTGAGGCCAAAGACTGATACAATTGGCCCAATTATTAAATGTCAAGAATATTTAGGAACCTAGAGACAAACGCTAGCTAAGAGTCTAATCATACATATTCACGATACTTTTCCATTATTTTAGCTATAGTCAAATAATATATTGAAAGCTTTAGTCAAATACTGAAAAAAATATAGTGAAAATATTAGTTGATTCATAATGAGTGTTAAGATTGAAATTCTCTTAAGGAAGACCGCCAACTATTCAACAAACAAAGTAAGAAAAGTGTAAAACAACAACATTACACAAACACAACAAACTGATGAAATGAAGAAGAATGAACGAGAAACATTAGAGGAAGAATTGTCGAACTTCTTACTTGGATGTCTAAAACTAAGGCAAGATGAATGAAATCTAGTCACATTACAAAAGTCAATCGAAGTTCACCAACTTGTGATGTCAAGAAAGATTTCCCAAACTTAGTAAGTACATTAAATATTTACCTATTTCAAATTAAAATTCGATTTTTATCATAGTTGGTTAACTTATAATGCTTCTATTCAGTTTTTAACTAAAGATAAAAAAATATATTTGATTCACATTAGTGCACATGGAAAGTTTGACTTTTTATTGTCTTAATTCATTGACACATATCTATTCAAATATTTATTTAAATTATATTTGACTTTGACTTTGACTATAAAATTGTTATTGTGCATAATTGGTAGTATAATTTTTAATTCTCTTCATACTATCTAACCACAATTGATAAGCTTATAATGAGTGTTAACTATTTACCCTTTTAGCTTAAAATGCCAGATATCTCTAACTATTTTCAATCACATGATTTGGTAATAAATTTATTGTGTAGAAGTTTTTGATGTATATATATAGTGCCACTATATTCTATTTCTCACAAGTGTCATTTCTTAAAAAAAACATATTAATTGTTGGATAAAATTTTATTTTATTCTTGTTCTTTATAATTTTAGCGATGGAGAGCAAGAAGACTAGAGTGCGACAAACATTTCCAATGTCAAAAATAGAAAATCAACGTACTCGCAATGTAGCATTTTCCCACCGTCACCCGAGTCTATATAGAATGGCAAGCGAACTTGTTGATTTGTGCGATGTTGATATTGGAATAGTACTATTTTCACCTGCAAACAACCCTTTCTCATTTTTCTACCTAACAGCTGAAGCAGTCATTGAGCATTTTTTGAATCCCATTTCACAATTAAGTGAAAACACTCGCCTAGATGCAGATCAAGTATGAAATACGGTGAATCAACTCAACAATCACCTAGATGCTATGGGTAAAAGGCTTGAGCACATAGAAGAAATTGAATATGCTCAAACACTAGTTGAACTTAGTCAAATGGAAGAAAATGGTGAAAGAAGTAAGCGGAAATCGATTGACCAATTAAATGCAAATGAAATAACAACATTTGAAGCATGGTTAAGTACCATCGTCTCTAAAATGAATTATTGTTTAGAGAAGTTGGAAAATGAGGCTTTATCTTTGAAAATTGCACCTAGCACATCATAAGTGTTTTCACCCAAAGTTATTATCATTTCAAATTTATATTACTTTAGAATTTTGCAATATGTTTTTCTTATGTTTTGTTTTAGTTTGTTTCAGTGATGCTATAAGTATGTATTCTGTTATGATTTTCGATATCAATGTAGGATTTTAAAAAAAAAAATGCTTTAGTATACCTTTTCTCCTTTGTATATTAATTGTTTTCTGGTTTAAAATATTAAAGAAAGGGACGGATAAGAATAAAAGATGAAAATTATAGAAATGACATCAATTTTTAGTAGATTTTTTTATTCTTAATTAAATGTCTTGAAATTTGAACTTTTGGAAAGAAAAATTTCTTGCAAAAATATAATTCTTTATTGAATGGGTAGTTAGTACGAACCATAAATCTCAATTACTAAGTCTGGTGAATTTCAAATATCAAATGATTAAAAAAATTATTATAAAATTCTTAAAAATAGCTTGTTATTAGTATTATATAATGGACTATGTTTTCAAGAAAAATTATTAGTTTCATATCGATTTTAATAAGATTTTGTTTGACTTTTTAGTTAGGAAAGTCATTCAATCTGTTCTTTGGTTTGATTTTTGTGTGAGTTTAAGTTTGATGTACTATTAGTGTATACATTTTTTTACATTAATAGGTAATTTTTGAATGGAAATATAGCAATTTTTAAATAGTATTATGCTTACTTAGGTTTTTAAAAAAAAATAAAAAACTGTTATTTACAGAAGAGTAAATAGTATCAAGGGAATTTAATGTTTACCTATTGAAGGTTAAAATTTAAATTGTTTTATTATAGTGGATACACTTATAATGATTCTTTTCTATCTTATAATTAATTTTTACTTATTTAGTATTAGAACATCAAGAAATTTCCAATTCTTGTCTATCTGCAATTAATGTATTACTCTTGCATACATTGTTATTTTGTTTTTGTTGATTGTTATCAATTATGTTATAAGGTTATTTTTTAAATGAACATATTTACTATAAATAGATAATATAAATTCATGGTATTTTTAATAGTTTTTTGAACTTAGGAGTATAAATCATATTTTTTTGGAATAGTCAAATATTCTTAGAAAAACTTGAGGCCAAACACATGGTGTAATTTCGCTAGAAACTTAGCCCAAATATTAATTGTCAAGAATATTTGGGATCTTGAGGCCAAACACTGATACAATTTCACCAAAAACTTAGCCCAATTATTATTTGTCAAGAATATTTAGGAACCTGGAGCCAAACGCTAGCTAAGAGTCTAATCATACATATTCACAGTACTTTTCTTAGCTATATTCAATATTAGCTCACTAATATTTCACTAAAAATATATATGGTTCATATGTTTAGTGTTATCATGAGTTAAAATCATGCTTCAAATCATCAAGCCCTGTCACAGTAATATATTTCAACAAATTTCACTGATCCAAATATGTATACTATATTAAAAACATGAGGTCCTTAGAAATTAGAAATGTTATTTGAACCTTTTGTCCTTCATTAAAAGACTCTGCTTAAGACAAAAATTATTTTTTGACAATTTTTCTTTAATTATTATACTATTATTCTAATGATATTAAATATTAATTGTAATATAGAATTGAAAAAAAAACACAAACTCCTATAATTACTTGGATACTTGTTGCACTATTCGTTAGAATTCTTTTGAATGTGACATGAAAGAAGAAGTGTTTATTGAAAATTCTATTTTCTATTTTAAGTACAAACCTTACTAAAAAGGTTACATATTAATCGTAATTATGGTAACTTCGTACTACGCTACTTCTAATTTTTTTTATATAAATAAAATTCTAATTGATTTAGAATAATCAAATAACCAAAAATTACCCAAATTAAGAGTCTAATCATATATATTTACAGAACTTTTCCATTATTTTAGGTATAGTCAATATTAAGTTATCCATGTAAGATCATGTGTAACAACCCGTATGTTAGAACTACAAAAATGCAGATTTTTCAGAAGTTGCAGGTGCAACCAAAGGTTGCCACCCACGGACAGTAGGGTGACCGACGGTCCGTTCTGGTTGTCCGTGGTTCACCACCTGCAACCCCCTCCGAGAACCCCCAGAAAATCAGAAGGGTCAGCCCACGTCAGGACCTACAGACCGTAGGTCAGGCCACTATTTGTGGTCTAGGGCCATGGGTCAGACCCCCATAATCTAATCCAAGAACGCCATCGACGGTTGACCAGCACGGACCGTCGGTGACCCTGACACCTTTTTAGTAAGGGGTCGTTTGGTCTTTTACTTATGTGTTGGACCCTCAACTACGTCGTTTAACCCCTAAACTACGTGGTTTTGGTCAGTTTTAGCCTAGAAACCAAAATAGAACCTACCCTAAACAATTATTCACCAAATATCATCAAGCTGAGAGCAAAACAGAGGAGAAGGTCGACCAAGCCCTAGTTCAAGAACGCAGTGAGTTCTCGTCAGTTCACGCTTTGTAATCGAAAGTTTTCTCCGTGAATTTCATCACCAGGTATGTGGGATTTCACTAGTGGGTTCCTTTCACCCATTAGGTCCCTAGATTTCAGTCAGAATTTTGATTCCCTTGATATTATCTAGACCTAGGATTTCTTGAAAGTTAGAAATTGTTGGGTTTAGCTGTTAGAATGATCCAAATCAGATTATCAAGTTTTTGCTTCATTTCTTGTATGAATTCTGAACCCTACCCATGTAGTTCTTTTAGTTCATGAATTACAATGCTAGGTCAGTTATTTCAGATAAACATGCTTTAGTTTACAAATGTCACATTATCAGTTATAATTTTTGCATTCTCAGATTTTGCATGTCAGTATTTTGAGCTATCCATATTACAAAAATTCAGTCATAAATTGTTAGTTACATAATCAATTGGGAGTAGCTTAATACCGAGTGGACTAGGGTTCAGCGTACCCGAATAGTCCTAGAACTACGTGCCCCGTAGGTTGTAAGTCCCCTTTGTGGGCATCATTTTAGTGATCATGCCAGTCATGCCTCTATACCTCTAGCAGAATATATTGGGTCCTCTCGATGGGGCGTATACATCAGACTCCACATTTAGCTCATGTGGTTTTATGTCAGTTATTATTAGCTCCCTTACAGTCAGATCTTATTGCATTGACCATGTTATCAGTTATAGTCAGATTCAGGCTCAACATGTTATAAACTTGATGATTGCATTCAGTTATTTCATGTTCAGTATTCTCAGCTTAGCATCATGCTTATCTCATATCATTGCTCAGTTATATGCTTTGGTTCAGTTATGTTTATTGTTCAGATTTACTCTATCATGCATGTTAGTACCTTTCAAGTACCGATGCATACTCTGCGCTACATCTTCTTGTGATGCAGGTTCAAGTTCTCAACTTCCAGATCACATATAGATCGGTTCCCGATCTTCAGCTTAGCAGTATTAGCGGTGAGTCCTCATTCTTCGAGGACAACAAACATGTTTCCTTTGTTTTTAGTTTTTAGTTTCAGTTTTTGCTACATTTAGCTGGGGCATGTCCCAGCATTTCTTGTCAGTTAGAGGCTATTTTCAGACATAGTTAGATTCAACTTTAGTATTTGAGCTTGACATTTCAGTTGTTGTTAAACTATCCTTATTTATATATTCAGATTTAGTATGGGTATTCCCCATCATTTCAGATTATCTATTGATTAGCTTCCGCGCAGTACTCATTGATTTAGTTTATCTTTAAGTATGCTTATGATATGCCAGCAGGGTTAGCTTGGGGTCACTCGTGATCTTAGTCCTGTGTCCGCGTCCTGGGGGTAGCTTCGAGGCGTGACAAACTTGGTATCAGAGCATTAGGTTTAAGAGTCCTAGGATCCTAGGATGTTTGAATAGCCGCACAAAGTAGAGTCCTTTTCATGGGTGTGAAATGCACCACATCTAATGAGAAGGCGGTTGCAAAGTGTTTTAGGAAAACTTCAATTTCTCGTTACTCTTATCATGCGTAAGGTATGATCTAATTCCTCGTTTCTCGATATTTTGACCTTTCAAATCATGCCTCCTCGTAGAACTTATGGAAAGAATGCTAATGTACACAATGCTAACGTAGCTCCTTCAATCCCAAATCAGTAAGTTTTGAATGCTGAGTTTTGGAACGCCATTCAACTTTTGGCTCAAAGTGTGACTAACCAGAAAAACCAGCAGGTTCCAGTTCCTGCAAATGCTAGTGGTGGATCATTGGCAGCCAGGGTTCATTATTTTGTTAGGATGAATCCACCTAAGTTTCTTGGGTCGCAAGTTGGTGAGGATCCCCAAAACTTCATAGATGAGGTCAAAAAGATCTTTGGAGTGATGCAAGTGAAATGTAATGATAGGTAGAGTTGGAATGCTATCATCTTAAGGATGTAGCTCATATATGGTATTCTCAATGGAAAGAGAACAGGGGTACAGATGCAGCTCCTATCACTTGGGAATTATTTAGTGAGACATTTCTGGATAGATTTTTCCTACGAGAGTTGAGGGAGGCAAAAGCTCAGGAGTTCTTGAATTTGCGGTAGGGAAGTATGACAGTCCAAGAGTATGGACTCAAGTTCACCCAACTCTCCAGGTATGCTCCTTACATGGTTGCTGATTCCAGGGCTCAAGTGAACAAGTTTCTATCTGGGGTATCCGACTTAGTGAAAACAGAGTGTAGGAATGCTACGTTGCTGGAAAACATGAACATCTCTAGGTTCATGACTCATGCTTAGTAGGGTGAGGGTAATAAGCTTAGGGAACATGCTAAGGATAATAAGAAGGCAAGAATAGGAAACTATGCGTATTCTCAACATAAAATTGGGTGTTGGAAATTGTTCGCAGTTTCATCAAAAATCTTTAGCTCCAACACCTTCATCAGCTAGTGTTCCATCCTCCAAGTTCTAGAATGATCAGAAAGGTTGGGCATTAGGCTCTAAGTCTCAAGGGAGTGTTTCAGGCACCAAAACCTACCCAACTTGTTCGAAGTGTGGTAAGAACCATCCGGGAGAGTGTCTTGCAGGAAAGGAAGGATGCTTTGGGTGTGGTCAGTCTGGTCACAGATTGAGAGATTCTCCTTCTGCTAAACAGGGTCTAAGAAGCAATAATGGTAGAGCTCAGTCCACAACTTCAGCTGCACCAGCAAGTCGCCCAACTCAGCACGGTAACTCATCTAGTACAGGTGGCGGACAACGCCAAAACAAGTTGTATGCTCTTCAGGCTCGCCAGGATCAAGAAGATTCTCCTGATGTAGTCGCTGGTACGTTACATGTTTTTAAGTTAGATGTTTATGCATTGTTAGACCCAGGGACTACTCTTTCCTTTGTAACTCCTTATATAACAGTCAACTTCAATGTTAGTCCAGAAACTCTCTCATAACCCTTCTTAGTCTCTATTCCAGTCGGTGACCCAATTATTGCTAGACGGGTATACAAAAATTGCCTGTCACAGTCTCCCAGAAAGTCACCTCAGTAGATCTTGTAGAGTTAGAAAAGGTAGACTTTGATATCATTCTAGGCATGGATTGGTTACATTCCTGTTATGCCTCAGCGATTGTAAAACTAGTATTGTTCGTTTTCAATTTCCAGACGAACCAATCTTTGAATGGAAGGGTAGCAGCTTAGCACCTATGGGTCAATTTATTTCTTACCTTAAGACTAGAAAGATGATTTCTAAGGGTTATCTATATCATCTAGTTCGGGTTAAGGATTCAAACTCCGAAACTCCAACTCTTGAGTTAGTTCCTGTAGTTAATGAGTTCACAGAAGTGTTTCCACAAGATCTTCCAGGAGTTCCTTTCGGAATTGATCTCCTTCCAGGTACCGAGCCTATTTCTATTCCTCCTTATAGAATGGATCTAGCTGAGCTTAAGAAATTGAAAGAGTAGTTGAAAAACCTTCCAGATAAGGGCTTCATCATACCTAGCATTTCCCCATGGGTGCGCCAGTGTTGTTCGTGAAAAAGAAAGATGGTTCTTTCAGAATGTGCATCAATTATAGACAGTTGAACAAGGTCACAATTAAAAATAAGTACCCCATCCCAGAATTGATGACTTTTTTGACTAACTTCAGGGTGCTAGTCATTTCTCAAAGATAGACCTCAAATTCGATTATCATAAGCTTAGAGTCAGAGATAGTGACATCCTAAAAACAACCTTCAGAACTAGGTGTGGTCATTAAGAATTTGTAGTTATGTCATTTGGACTAACCAATGCTTCTGCAGCTTTCATGGATTTGATGAACAGAGTGTTCAAGCAATATGTGGACTTGTTTGTCATCGTCTTTATTGATGATATCCTCATTTGCTCTAGGAATGAGGAAGAACATGCAAGTCATTTGAGGGTTGTCTTGCAAACTCTCAAGGATCGCCAGTTATTCGCTAAGTTTAGCAGATGTGAGTTTTTGTTGCAATCCCTTGCTTTTCTTGGTCATATTATGTCTAGCAAAGGGATTTGAGTGGATTCTCAGAAAATAGAAGCAGTGAAACAATGGCCCAGACCTACCTCTCCTACAGATATCAGAAGTTTCTTGGGTCTAGCGGGTTATTAGAGAAGGTTCGTGGAAGGATTTCATCCATTGACTAAGTTGACGCAGAAAAAGGTTAAGTTTCAATGGTCATATGATTGTGAGAAAAGCTTCACAGAATTGAAAACTAGGTTTACTACAGCTCATATTTTGACTCTACTAGAGGGCTCAGACGGTTATGTGATCTATTGTGATGCATCCAGAGTCGGCCTAGGTTCTGTGTTGATGCAATGAGGTAAGGTTATAACTTATGCTTCTAGGCAACTTAAGGTGCCTGAGAATAACTATCCAACTTATGACGTCGAACTTGAAGCAGTGGTGTTTGCACTTAAGATTCGGAGACATTACTTGTATGGCGTTCATGTAGATGTGTTCACAGACCATAAGAGCCTTCAATATGTGTTCACCCAGAATGAGTTGAATCTTTGCCAGAGGAGATGGTTTGAGTTCCTCAAGGATTATGACACGAGTGTGCATTACCATCCTGGTAAGGCCAATGTAGTAGCAGATGCTCTTAGTAGACTATCTATGGGTAGTGTAGCACATGTTGAGGAGGAAAGAAAGGAATTAGCAAGGTATGTTCACAGAATTGCTCGCTTAGGAGTTCTTCTTATGAGTATATCAGATGGTGGTGTAACAGTTCAGAATGGGGCAGAATCTTCAAAGGTAGCGGAGCTTAAGGAAAAGAAAGACAGTGATTCAATCTTGCTTCAACTAAAGGGTGTAGTTCATCAGCAGAGAGTTGAGGTTTTCTCCCAAGTGGGAGATGGTGTGCTTCGCTATCAGGGTCGATTATGTGTTCCTAAGGTAGGTGAGTTGAGACAACAGATTCTTGCAGGAGCCCATAATTCCTGATATTCTATTCATCCAGGCGCCATTAAGATGTCCCGTGATCTATGGGTAGTGTTTTGGTTGAATGGTATAAAAAGGGATATAACATATTTTGTGGCTAAGTGCCCTAATTGCTAGCAAGTGAAGGTAGAACATCAGAAACCAGGAGGTATGACGCAAGCGATAAAAATTCCTACTTAGAAGTGGGAAGTGATCAACATGGACTTCATTATAGGTTTACCTCGTACTCGCAGACAACATGACTCTATTTGGGTGATAGTTGATAGAGTCACTAAGTCTGTGCGCTTTTTGGATGTTAAGCCTACAAATTCGGCGTAGGACTACACCAAGCTTTACATTAATGAGATAGTCAGGTTGGATGGGGTTCCTTTCTCTATCATTTCAGATAGAGGTCCTTAGTTTACCTCTCATTTCTGGAAGTCATTTCAGAAAGGTCTTGGTACCCAGGTTAACCTTAGCACAACAATTCATCCACAGACGGATGGTCAGGCAAAGCGTACCATTCATACCTTAGAGGACATGTTGAGAGCTTACGTGATCAATTTCAAAGGTAGTTGGGATGATCACCTTCCTCCTGTAGAGTTCGCCTACAATAATAGTTACCATTCTTGCATTTAGATGACCTTTTATGAGGCATTGTATGGGTGTAGATGTAGATCCCCGGTTGGTTGGTTTGAAGTAGGTGAAGCAGCCTTGATAGGGACAGATTAAGTTCACGATGTTATAGAGAAAGTGTAACTCATTAGAGATATACTTAAGACAACCCAGAGTTGCCAGAAGTCCTATGCAGATGTAAGGAGAAGAGACTTAGAGTTCCAAGTTGATGATTGGATTTTTCTGAAAGTGTCACCTATGAAGGGGGTGATGAGATTTTGCAAGAAAGGGAAGCTTAGTCCTATATATGTATGCCATTACAATATTTTGAAAAGAGTTGTAAAGTGGCTTATGAGTTAGAGTTGCCAAAAGAACTAATAGCAGTGCATCAGTTTTTCACATTTCGTTGTTGAAGAAGTGTGTGGGTGATCCAACATCTATTGTACCTTTAGAAAGTGTGGTTGTGAAGGATAGTCTCACTTATGAAGAGGTACTAGTTGAGATCCTTGATTGTCAGGTTCGAAAGTTGAGAAACAAAGAAGTCGCTTCAGTTAAAGTTTTGTGGATGAGTCAGTCCATAGAGGGAGAGCTACTTGGGAAGCAGAAGCAGCCATGAAGGCCAAGTATCCTCATCTCTTTCCTTCCGATTCCATTCCAGCGTGAGGTATGTAACACCCCGCAATTAGAAAAAGCTAGAATTAGAAAGAGTCATTTTTGAAAAGAATGAAAAATCTGGAAATTTGACAAAATTAAGTTAAGTATGAGTTTTGGGTCATTTTCAAACGACCATAACTCCTAGCTCAGGATGCGTTAGGTGTGCTACTAGATATCTTAGGAACAATATTTGAATTATCTTTCCAATGACACCGAGTTTTCTCAGTTTCGAGTTCGTATGAGTGAGATATGTCCATTTGAAGTTGGGCTATCTAGATAAGGAAAGTCAAAACTTGATTTTAGAAGGGTATTGTGGTATTTTCACTACCTAATTGAATTATTTCGTTTTTGGTAATTACTTAGGGGTCTAAACTGAATTAGGTCAGTTTATGCACTCAAATATTTCACGATAGGGATTTTAGAGAAAGAACGCAAAAGGAGAAAAGAGGAGAAAGAGCCAAAGTTCATTGTTCTTGAGGTTTTGCTTGAGGATTTCGCCAAGGGTTGATCCCTACGAGGTATTAGAGATCACATAGCATTGGGTTAGTTCACCCACACACCAATCATGATTATTTCGGTGAATTCAGATTCTTGAAGGTTTAGAAATTGAGTTCTTGATGGATTTGTTTGAAGTTTCTATTGGGTTCTTGATTGTTGGAGTTGCTGAGGAGTTCTTGATTTAGATTCATGAAATTAGGTGTCGTTTTGAGTAGATTCTTGCATATTTTGATTATATAGTCGAATCTAAGTGTTTGGGGACTTACCCAATTGAGTTTAGAGGGTTTAGAGTTTAAAAACGAGCAAGAAAAATCATCAAACACCTTGGGAGGGAGCTGGGGCGCCGTGTCACTCAGAGCGCCCCAGAAGATGTTCTGTAGTTGAGGCCCTGAGGCGCCGGGCCAGCCAGTGCGCCCCAACTTCAGTTATGATGTTTTGGGTCTGGCACCCCATTCCACTCAGAGCGTGAGGGACACTAGGTCTTCTACTTTTTCCCACTTCTTTACGTACTAATTCCCTTGAAACGTACCTATATTTCCTAGTTGATTCCTTGACTCTAAGGTACGTCTAAACAACATGAAATCATGAGCCTTGAATCCATAATCCAATTCAAGGAAAGTTATGAGTCAAGTCAAGAGAAGTTCATAGAGTTTTCCAAGAGTCTTTTACAAACGTTTTAACTTTGTTTTAAGACTTGAGTTTTGAGTTGAATAAAGAGTTAAGACTGAAGTCCATTTCTTCAAAAGAGTATATCAGGACTATGTATTCCCAAAGAGTAAAATGTTTTCACATTTAAACAAGAAAGGAAACTTTGATTTCCAAAATAGCCATTGAGCTAGTTTTCAGTAAAGAGTAAATGCTTTCACAATTAAGCAAGAGAGGAAACTTTGATTTCCAAGAGGAGTCTTTGAGCTAAGTTTTGAGCAATTATCTCAAACCACAGAAAGAAGTATGTTTTTAAACATAAGATCTAGTATTATATTTTAGGAGTAGTATTGAGCACCAATATGGGGGAGAGTTCAGACAACTCCTAGCATCCATAAACCATGTAGCCACCATGGGTAGAAAAGGGTCATACTTTTTAGATGATTCCTTAGTGCTTTTTGGCATAGACTAGTGGATCAATGTAGTAGTAAGGTTCTATAACCTCGGCAAGGTATAGGATGGCTCTGGCAGCGTGAGGCAAAACGTTGTATCATTATAATAGCTCTTAAGTGATGGTTGTTGGTTAGAGAAATTCCCATAGACATATTTTGTATTCTTATATACACAGAGTTAATTGTATTTTTATATACATTCAGAGTTTACATTGTATCCTTGCATACATACAGAGTTACTATTGTATTTTAAATACACAGAGTTGCTATCCATGTTTTAAGAAGCTTTTGTTTATATTGCACTTATTTATATGCTTTATATTGAAATGAGTTCAGTTCAGTTGAGTTGAGTTGAGACCAGGTTTTTTGTTTTAGTTCCTTTCAAGCTTATGTCTTTTCTAGTATTCCCCTCGCATGCTCATACATTCAATGTACTGATGCTATTTGGCCTGCATCTTTTTATGATGCAGATATAGGTAACCAGGATCAGCATCCAGCGCATCATTGATTCTAGTTGAGCTATAAGGTTGTTGGTGAGCCTCCTTTCTTCAGTAGGAACCTTTTTATTGCTTTTAGTATGTTTAGTTCATTAGGATGTCGTGGGTCTTGTCTCGACATCAATCTCCATTTTAGAGGCTTCATAGATAGACAGTTGGTTAATTCATTTGTCACTATTTTGTTATTGGCTTATGTTTTGAGACTTGAGTTGCCATCTTGATTAGTTGAATGTTTCTTCTAAGACATTCTGAGTTATTTCATGAGTTCATCATTGGAGATTATATTCTTGTGTTTAAGTCTTTCGTTGAGTAAGTAGGCCAGACGAAGGGTTCGCTTAGGGCCAACAATGGTTCTTGAGTGCCAGTCTTGCCTAGGGTGTAGGCTCGGGGCGTGACAAACTTGGTATTAGAGCACAGAGTTCAAGAGTACTAGGTAGTCTATGAGGCCATGTCAGTAGAGTCCTATTTATCGGTGTGAAGCGCGCCACATCTATAATTAAGAGGCTGCGACACTTATGAATTTTTCAATTCTTTCATACTCATTTCATGCGATAGAGTTTATCTCTAAAAAGTTTCTTGTAACTCGTGCTTGCATGTGCCTTTCAGATCATGCCTCCACGAAGAGCTGTCAAAGGTCGTTCGGCTAGAAGAAATGTTGAACCACAGGAACAAGGGGTACCTAATGCACCAGAAGTGCAACCCCAAGGAGAGATCACCAATGTCGAATTTCGTGAAACTATTTGGATGTGGAGCCAAGTTGTGACCAACCAAGCTAGGCAACAGAGAGGAAATCGACAGGAAGTGGCTGACACTTCAAGGATCCATGAATTCTTAAGGATGAATCCACCAAGTTTCATAGGTTCAAGTGTTACTGAGGATCCAAAGAATTTTGTTGAAGAGCTTTAGAAGGCTTTTTAGATCATGTATGTTGCTGACATTGAGAGGGTGGAACTAGATGCATACCAAATGATGGGTGTCGCTAGAATCTGGTTTGATCAATGAAAGAAGAATTGAGCTTAGGGAGCACCACCTGTGAGTTGGGCTTGTTTTGAATAGGCCTTCTTGGGGCGTTTCTTTTACCAAGAACTGAGAGAAGTAAAGGTATGAGAGTTCCTCATTCTTAAGCAGGATTCTTTGAGCGTTTGTGAGTACAATCTGAAGTTCACACAACTGTCACACTATGCTCCAGAGATGGTTTATGACATGAAGAGCATGATGAGTTTATTTGTTGCTGGGTTGTCTCGCCTGTCAAGTAAGGAAGGCAAGGCAACTATGCTGATAGGGGATATGGACATAGCAAGGCTAATGATCCATGTGAAACAAGTTGAGGAGGACAAGCTGAGGGATATAGAAGAGTTTAAGAATAAGAGGGCTAATATGTTAGGGAATGAGTTCGGGCAACAAAAGAGTAATGTGAACCGGTCTTCCTTCCAAGAGAAACAAAAGGGACATGCTCCATCATCTGCTAGTGCACCTGCACCAAAGACAATATTCAGAATTTCAGAGCTAAATCTTCCTATTCTCAGGGTAGTATGGCACAAGGGGATAGTAAGCCTCCTGCATGTGCTAAATGTGGTAGGAACTACTTAGGTATGTGTCGTGATGGATCCACTGGTTGCTTCAAGTTTGGCCAAAATGGTCATTTTATGAGAGAGTGTCCAAAGAACAAGCAGGGTAATGGTAATAGGGGCAATAGTGCCGAGTTTTCTTCAGTTGCTCCCACCAGACAAAACGGCATCTAGAGGAGCTACTTCACGGGTAGGCAGATGAGGAAACCATCTTTATGCTATCACTAGTTGCCAAGAACAAAAGGATTCTCCAGATGTTGTCACTGGTATGATCCAAGCCTTTGACTTTGATGTTTATGTTTTGCTAGATCCAGGAGCGAGTTTATCCTTTGTAACTCTGTATATTGTGATGAATTTTGATATTCTTCGTGGAAAACTTAGTGAACCCTTCAGTGTTTCTACACCTGTTGGTGAGTCTATTCTAGTAGAGAGAGTCTATCGTGATTGTAACATATCTGTCAATCACAAGAGCACCATGGCTGATTTAGTTGAGTTAGACATGGTAGATTTTGATGTATTCTTGGTATGGACTGGCTTCATACATGTTATGCCTCAGTTGATTGTAGAACTCGAGTTGTCAAGTTTCAGTTTCCAAATGAGCCAGTCTTTGAGTGGAAAAGTAGTTCAGCAGTGCCTAATGGTCATTTTATTTTGTACCTTAAGGTAATAAAGTTAGTTTCCAAGGGGTGTGTCTATCACTTAGTCCGAGTTAATGCCTTTAGTGTTGAGATGCCTCATATTCAGTCAGTTTCAGTGGTAAAAGAGTTTCCATAAGTCTTTCCTAATGATCTTCCCGGAGTCCCCCTTGAGAGAGAAATAGACTTTGGTATGGATATTCTTCATGATATTCATCCTCTATCTATTCCACCATAGAGAATGCCATCAGAAGAGTTGAAAGAGTTAAAAAAGCAGTTGAAAGATCTCCTAGAGAAAGGTTTTATTCGACCAAGTGTCTCACCTTGGGGCGCTCAGGTCTTGTTTGTAAGGAAGAAGGATGGTTCCCTTAGGATGTGTATAGATTACCATCAGTTGAACAAAGTTACCATCAAGAATAAGTATACTCTTCCGAGAATTGATGATCTTTTTGATCAACTTTACAGTGCCACTTGTTTCTCTAAGATAGACCTCAGATCTGGCTACCATCATTTAAGAGTAAGGGAATGTGACCTTCCAAAGACATCTTTTAGGACCCGTTATGAACATTATAAGTTTCTGATCATGTCGTTCGGTTTAACTAATGCGCCTGCATCGTTCATAGACCTTATGAATAGAGTATTAAAGCAATATTTAGATATGGTTGTTATCGTATTCATTGATGACATACTAATCTATTCGAGAAATGAGAAAGATCATGCTATCCATCTCAGAATAGTTCTCCCAACTCTAAAGGATAGAGAGTTGTATGCCAAGTTCTCTAAGTGTGAGTTTTGGCTTGAGTTTGTGGCATTCTTAGGCCACATTATTTCCATTGATGGAATTAGAGTTGACACTTAGAAGATAGAGGTAGTGCAGAATTGGACTAGACCCACATCTCTAACCGATATTTGGAGTTTCTTGGGGTTGGCTGGCTATTATAGAAGGTTCGTAGAGGGATTCTCATCTGTTTCATCTCGTTTGACCAAGTTGACGCAGAAAATAGTGAAGTTTCAATGGTTCGAAGCTTGTGAGAAAAACTTTCAGGAATTGAAAAAAAGGTTGACTACTGCCCCAGTTTTGACCTTACCAAAAGGTACGCAAGGCTTTGTTGTATATTGTGATGTGTCCAGAGTTGGTTTGGGTTGTGTGTTAATGCAGAATGACAAAGTTATAGCTTATGCCTCCAGACAGTTGAAAGTTCATGAAAAAAACTACCCGACCCATGATGTATAGTTGGGTGTCGTAGTATTTTCTTTGAAAATATGGCGTCACCATCTTTATGGTGTTCATGTAAATGTATTCACTGATCACAAGAGTCTTCAGTATGTGTTTATTCAGAAAGAGCTTAATCTCAGACAAATGAGGTGGTTGGAATTACTCAAGGATTATGACATGAGTATTCTCTATCACCCAGGTAAGGCTAATGTTGTTGATGATGCCTTGAGTAGATTATCTATGGGTATTACTGCCCATGTTAAGGAAGAGAAGAAAGAACAAGTAAAAGATGTTCATAGGCTTGCACGATTGGGAGTTCGCCTAATGGATTCCACAGAAGGAGGAGTAGTGGTGATGAATGGGGTTGAATCATCATTAGTGTCAGAAGAGAAAGAGAAACAAGACCAAGATCCTATTTTGCTTGAATTTAAGGAAAATGTTCATAAGCAAAAAGTAATGACTTTTGAACAAGGTGGAGATTGTAACACCCCGTATCCGAAACAGACCAAAAATGTAGATTTTGAGAAGTTGCATGTGCAACCCACGGTGGCCATCCAAGGACCGTAGGTCAGACCATAACCCGTGCTGGTGGTCCGTGGTTCACCACTGCAACCCCTCCTCAAACCCAGCTCAGAAAATCAGCTAAGTCTCGACCCACGGACAGACCCACAGTCCGTAGGTCAGACCATGGTCAGTGGTTTGTGTCCGTGGATCGAGGCCCCCTTTACCCAGCCTCTACGCAAATGACGGCCGACCAACACGGACCATCGTTCCATCCACGGTCCGTAGGTCTGACCGTAGGTGAGGGTCAGCAGCCAGTTAGAGGAAAATTGTTGATTAAGTCAACTTCAAATGGTCATAACTCTTAGCACAAATGGAATTATGTGTACCATGACCTATGATATGATAGATAATTGAATCCTCTTTCCAACGCCATTGAGTTTGCTAAAATCCGACCTCTGAGTAAAAAAGTTATGCTCATTTTAGTGAAGCCCTGTCAGGCAGACTTGACCTACGACCCTAATCTACGCACCGTAGATTGACCTACGGCCCATAGGTCCCGTCCGTCGATCACTCCGACAACAGTTAAGTTAGGGGTCTTTTGGTCCTTTCCTATTTCATTTAACCCCTAAGCTATGTTGTTTAGACCCTAAATTATGAGGTTTTAGTCAGTTTAAGCCTAGAAACATAACTAGAACTTACTTAAGTCAAAACATTTATCAAAACTTAGAAAAATTAAAGCGTAAGAGGAGAAGAGAAGTCAAGAACCCTAGTTCAAGAAAGCAGCAAGGTTACATCATTTCCAGCCCCGAAATCTAATGATTTCTCTGTTGAATTCATCACCAAGTATGTCGGATTTCACTAGTGGGTCTTGATTCCCTTATTATGACTAGACCAAGGGTTTCTTGAATGTTAGAATTATTGGGTTCTTAGTTGTTAGAATGATCCAAATCAGATTATTATGTTAATATTCAGTTTATTGCATGAATTCTAGAATCCTAGCTATGTATTTCTTTCTTGAAATACACATGTTAGGTCAGATATTTCAGTTATTCAGTTATACATGTCTCATTTATTAATACATCAATATCAGTTTAATTGTTGCACTCTCAGTTTGCATGTTCAGTTCGAGCTATCCAGTAACTTACATAAATTCAGTCATAATGTGTTAATTACTTAATCCATTGGGAATAACATAATACTGAGTTGGACTAGGGTTCAACGTACCCAAATAGTCCCAGAACTACTAGCCACGTAGGTTGTAAGTTCCCTTTGTTGGCATCGTTTCACTGATCACGCTAGTATGCTTCTATACCTCTGGCAAGGTATATTGGGTCCTCTTGATGGAGAGTATATATCGAACTCCACATTTAGATCTTGTGGTTTTATTATCGATTATTAGTAGCTCCCACAACTTAGTCAGATCCTATTGCATTGACCATTTATCAGTATATCCAGTATTCAGTTTCAGATGTTATAAATTGGTCACTGCATTCAGTTATCTCAACATTCAGTATCTATATCATGTTCAGATTATGTCATTGCTTATTTTCTTTGTTTAGTTATATGTTTTTTCAGCTGTATTCTATCTTGCATGCTCAGTACCTTTCAAGTACTGACGATACTATGTGCTACATCTTCTCATGATGTAGGTTCAGGTTCTCAGCATCCAGATCACGCTTAGATCGGTTCCCGATCTCCAGTTCAGCATAATCAGTGATGAGTCCTCATTCTCCGAGGACAATAGTCATGAGTTTCTTTTTTGTATCTTTAGCCCTTTAGTTTCAGTTTTTCTAGACTTAGCTGGGGCCTGTCCTAGCATTTCTAGTCAGTTAGAGGCTATTTTCAGACATAGATAGATACGGCTTAGTATTGAGTTAATATCTTCCTTGTATTAAACTCATCAGTTTTCATATATCTCAGTCATAGTATATGGGTATTCCCCATCATTTCAGATTTATTTATGATTATAGCTTCCGCACAGTTTCTATTATTCAGTTTATCTTTAGTATGCTCATGATCATGCCAGTAGGGTTAGCTTGGGATCACTTGTAGTCCTAGGTCCCGTGTTCGCGTCTCGGGGGTAGTTCGGGGCGTGACAGAGATGGTGTGTTGAGGTATCAAGGTATGTTGTGTGTACCAAGGGTGGATGAACTTCAAGAGAGGATCATGGAAGAAGCTCATAGCTCTAGATATATTCAATTCATCCGAGTTCCACAAAGATGTATCGTGACTTGAGAGAAGTGTATTGGTTGAATAGTATAAAGAAAGGTATTGCTGAGTTCGTCGCTAAATACCCAAATTGTCAATAAGTTAAAGCATAGCACCAAAGGCTAGGTGGTATGGCTCAGAATATAGAACTTCTGGAATGGAAGTGGGAGATGATCAATATGGATTTCATTACTGAGTTACCTTAGTCTCTCAGGCAACATGATTCTATTTGAGTGATTGTTCATAGAATGACAAAATCAACCCACTTTTTTTCAGTAAAGACTACCCATTCAGCAAAGGACTAGTTATACATTCAAGAGGTAGTAAGACTTCATGGAGTTTCGATCTCCATTAATTCAGACGGAGGTGCGCAGTTTACTGCACAGTTTTAGAAGTCATTCCAGAAAGGCTTGGGTTCAAAGGTGAACGTAAGTACTGCTTTTCATCCTCAGACAAATGGTCAAGCATAAAACACTATTCAGACTTTAGAAGATATGTTGAGGAACTGTGTGATTGATTTCAAGGGTAATTGGGATGATCACCTACCTCTCATCGAGTTTGCTTGCAACAATAGTTACCACTCTAGCATCCAGATGGCTCCTTATGAAGCTCTTTATGGGAGAAGATGTGAATCTCCTACTGGATGGTTTGAAGTTGGTGAAGCTGGGTTGATAGAATCAGACTTAGTTAATCAAACTATGGAGAAGGTGAAAGTTATTCAAGAAAGGTTGAAAATAGCTCAAAGTCGTCAAAAATCCTATACAGATATTAGGAGAAGAGACTTAGAGTTTGAAGTGGATGATTGGGTTTACTTAAAAGTTTCACCCATGAAGGGTGTTATGAGATTTGGTAAGAAGGGGAGGCTTAGTCCCCGGTATATTGGTCCTTACCTAATATCCAATAGGATTGATAATGTAGCTTATGTGTTAGAGCTACCATAAGAGTTAGCAGCAGCTGATCCAGTTTTCCACATCTCCATGTTGAAGAAGTGTATGGGCGATCCTTCAGTGATCATACCAACTGAAGATATTGGAATCAATGATAGATTATCTTATGAGGATATTCCTATTCAGATTCTAGATTGCCAAGTTCGCAAGTTGAGAACAAAAGAGGTAGCATCAGTCAAAGTTCTTTTGAGGAAGCCACTTGGGAAGCTGATGAGGATATGAAGAAGAGATACCCACATCTCTTCAAATCCGGAGAAGATCTAAATTAAGGTACTAATCCTTTTCTTGGTATTTATTTATAAGTTGGCATGTTGTATTTGCATTTTTGCTTATTGGGCGTTTGAACTGAATGTTAGATGTTATGCCGTTCGCCTGCTAAGATTGATCTCATTCGAGGACGAATGTTCCTAAGGGGGAGATATTGCAACACTCCGCAACTAGAAAGAGCTAGAATTAGAAAGAGTCATTTTTGGAAAGAATGAAAAATCTGGAAATTTGACCAAATTAAGTTAAGTATGAGTTTTGGGTCATCTTCAAACGACCATAAATTCTAGCTTAGGATGAGTTAGGTGTGCTACTCAATACTGTAGGAAATATCTTTGAATTATCTTTCCAATTCCATCAAGTTTACTCAGTTTCGAGTTCGTATTACTGAGATATGTCCATTTGAAGTTGGTTGTCTAGATAAGGAAAGTCAAAATCGGATTTTAGAAGGGTATTGTGGTCTTTTCACTACCCAATTAAATTATTTCATTTTTCGTAATTACTTAGGGGTCTAAACTGAATTTGGTCTGTTTACTCACTCAAAGATTTCACGCTATGGTTTTTAGAGAAAGAACGCAAGAGGAGAAAACAAGAGAAAGGGCCAAAGTTCATTGTTCTTGAGGTTTTGCTTGAGGATTTCCCCAAGGGTTGATCCCTACGAGGTATGTGAAATCACATAGCGTTGGGTTAGTTCACCCATGAACCAATCATGATTATGTTGGCGAATTTAGATTCTTGAAGGTTTAGAAATTGAGTTCTTGATGGATTTGTTTGAAGTTTCTATTGGGTTCTTGATTGTTGCAGTTGTTGAGGAGTTCTTGATTTAGATTCATGAAATTAGGTGTAGTTTAGAGTATATTCTTGCATATTTCGATTATGTAGTCGAATCTAAGTGTTTGGGGAAAGACCCAATTGAGTTTAGAGGGTTTAGAGTAGAAAAGAGAACAAGAAAAATTGTCAAACATCTGGGGAGGGAGCTGGGGCACCGCGCCACTCAGAGCGCCCCAAAAGATGTTCTGTAGTTGGGGCCCTGGGGTGCTGTGCCAGCCAGTGTGCCCCAACTTCCGTTATGAAGTTTTGGGTCTGGCGCCTTGCGCTACTCAGAGTGCCAGGGACGCAAGGTCTTTTACTTTTTCCCATTTCTTTCCGTACTAATTCCCTTGAAATGTACCTATGTTTCCTAGTTGATTCCTACACTATAAGGTACGTCGAAACAACATGAAACCATCAATAACATGAGATCATGAGCCTTGAATCCATAATTCAATTCAAGTAAAGTTAAGAGTCAAGTCAAGATAAGTTCATAGAGTATTCCAAAAGTCTTTTACAAACGTTTTAACTTTGTTTTAAGACTTGAGTTTTGAGTTGAGTAAAGAGAAAAGATTGAAGTCCATTTCTTCAAAAGAGTATATCGGGACTATGTATTCCCAAAGATTAAAATGTTTTCACATTTAAACAAGAAAGGAAACTTTGATTTCCAAAAGAGTCATTGATCTAGTTTTTAGTAAATAGTAAAATTCTTTCACAATTAAGCAAGAGAGGAAACTTTGATTTCCAAGAGTAGCCTTTGAGCTAAGTATTGAGCAAATATCTCAAACCACAGAAAGAAGTATGTTTTTAAACATAAGAGCTAGTATTATATTTTTGGAGTAGTATTGAGCACCGATATGGGGGAGAGTTCAGAAAACTCCCAGCCCCTATAAACCATGTAGCCACCATGGGTAGAAAAGGGTCATACTTTTTAGATGATTCCTTAGTGCTTTTTAGCACAGATTAGAGGATCCACTTAGTAGTCAGTTTCTATACCCTCGGCAAGGTATAGGACGGCCCTGGCAGCGCAGGCAAAATGTACGTGTTATGTCATCAAAATAGGTCTCAAGTGATGGTTGTTGGTTAGAAAAATTCCCATAGACGTATTTTGTATTCCAATATATACACAAAGTTAGTTGTATTTTTATATACTTTTAGAGTTACATTGTATTCTTGCATACATACAGAGTTATTGCTGTATTTCTAAATACACAGAGTTGTTATCCATGTTTAAAAAGCTTTTCGTTATATTGCACTTATTTAAACTACTTTATATTGAAATGAGTTGAGTTGAGTTGAGTTGATACTAGGTTTGTTCTTTCAATGACTTTCAAGCTTATGTCTTATTTAGTATTGCCCTCGCATGCTCGTACATTTAATGTACTGATGCCATTTGGCCTGCATCTTTTTATGATGTAGATACATGTAACTAGGATCAATATCTAGCGCATCGTTGATTCTAGTTGAGCTCCAGAGTTGTTGGTGAGACTCCTTGCTTCCGGAGGATCCCTTTTATTGCTTTCAGTATGTTTATTTCATTAGGATGTCGTGGGTCTTGTCCCTACATCCATCTCCGTTTTAGAGGCTTCATAGATAGACAGTTAGTTAATTAATTTATCACTATTTTATTATCGGCTGATGTTTTGAGACTTCAGTTGCCATCTTGGCTCGTTGCATGTTTCTTGTAAGACATTCTAAGTTATTTCATGAGTTCATCATTGGAGATTATATTCTTGTGTTTAAGTCTTCCGCTAAGCAATTAAGCTAGGTCAAGGGTTTGCTTGGGGTCAACAATGGTTCTCGAGTGCCAGTCCCACCCAGGGTATAGTCTTGGGGTGTGACACGGTAATAGTTCCTCTTCAGTTTTTCAGACATTTATGCACAGATTAAGTCTTAGTGTCATGTTCCTTCAGTTTGTACCTGTATTTTCAATGTATTTGCATGTCCTTCGAACCTAGTTCAAACAGAAATTAGTTTTTTGTACTTAGTGGTAGGGATTGCAGCTCCTTCCCTCCCTATCCAGCTAGTTTAGACTTCATTCGAGGATGAGTGTTCTCAAGGGGGAGATAATGTAACACCCTGTATGTTAGAACTACCAAAATGCAGATTTTCAAAAGTTGCAGGTGTAACCTAAGGACTGTAGAGTGACCTGCGGTCCGTTCTGGTGGTCTGTGGTTCACCACCTACAACCCCCGCTCCTAGTATCCCTCAGAAAATTAGCTTAGGGTTAGCCCACGCCATGACCTAGGGACCGTAGGTCAGGCCACGGTCCATGGTCCAGGGCCATGGGTTAGACCCCCCGAATCTAGTCCCAGAACCCCATCGACTGTTGACCAGCATGGACCATTGGTCCATCAACGATCCGTCGATCTGGTCCGTCGGTGACCCCGACAATTTTTTAGTCAAGGGTCATTTGTTTTTTTCCTTATGAGTTGGACCCCTAAACTACGTCATTTTGGTCAGGTTTAGCCTAGAAACCAAATTAGAACCTACCCTCACCAATTATTCACCAAAAAATCATCAAGCTTAGAGCAAAATAGAGGAGAAGGTCGACCAAACCCTAGTTCAAGAACGTAGTGAGTTCTCATTAGTTCGAGCCCTGAAATCGAAAGATTTCTTCATGAATTTCATCACCAGATATGTGGGATTTGACTAGTGGTTTCCTTTCACCCATTAGGTTCCTAGATTTTAGTTAGAATCTTGATTCCCTTGATATTATCTAGAACTAGGGTTTCTTAGAAGTTAGAAATTGTTAGGTTTTAGCTGTTAGAATGATCGAAATCAGATGATCACGTTATTACTTTGTTTCTTGTATGAAATTCAGAACCCTAGCCATGTAGTTCTTTTAGTCCATGAGTTACATATGCTAGGTCCGTTATTTCAGATATACATGCTTTAGTTTAC
The DNA here is from genome assembly GCA_036250505.1 of Solanum acaule. Taxonomy (NCBI): domain Eukaryota; kingdom Viridiplantae; phylum Streptophyta; class Magnoliopsida; order Solanales; family Solanaceae; genus Solanum; species Solanum acaule. The sequence continues at coordinate 36,527 of JAJOOR010000029.1, forward strand.
GAATGTCACATTATCAGTTATAATTGTTGCATTCTTAGATTTTGCATGTCAGTATTTTGAGCTATCCATATTACAGAAATTCAGTCATAAATTGTTAGTTACATAATCAATTAGGAGTAGCTTAATACCGAGTGGACTAGGGTTCAGCGTACTCGAATAGTCCCCGTAGGTTTTAAGTCCCCTATGTGGGCATTATTTTAGTGATCACGCCAGTCGTGCCTCTATACCTCATGGTATATTGGGTCCTCTCGATGGGGCGTATACATCGGACTCCACATTTAGCTCATGTGGTTTTATGTCGGTAATTATTAGCTCCCTTACAGTCAGATTTTATTGCATTGACCATGTTATCAGTTACAGTCAAATTCAGTCTCAACATGTTATAAACTTGGTCATTGCATTCAGTTATTTATATTCAATATTCTCAGTTTAGCATCATGTTTATCTCGTACCATTGCTCAGATATATGCTTTGGTTTAGTTATGTTTATTGTTCAGCTTTACTCTATTCTGCATGTTCATTACCTTTCAAGTAGTGACGCATACTCTGCGCTACATCTTCTCGTGATGTAGGTTCAGGTTCTCAGCTTTAAGATAACGCATAGATCGATCTTCAGCTCAACAGTATCATTGGTGAGTCCTCATTCTCCGAGGACAACATACATGTTTCCTTTATTTTTAGTTTTTAGTTTCAGTTTTTACTAGATTTAGTTGGGGCATGTCCTAAAACTTCTAGTTAGTTAGAGGCTATTTTTAGACATAGTTAGATTCAGCTCTAGTATTTGAGATTGACGTTTCAGTTGTTGTTAAACTATCAGTATTTATATATTCAGATTTAGTATGGGTATTCCCCATTATTTTAGATTATCTATTGATTAGCTTCCGCACAGTACTCATTGATTCAGTTTATCTTTAAGTATGTTAATGATATGTCAGTAGGGTTAGCTTGGGGTCACTCGTGATCCTAGGTCACGTGTCCACGTCCTGGGGTAGCTTTGGGGCGTGACACCATGTTTATGAGTGTCCTCATATAATTAGCCTTACATTAAACCTATCCATAGATGATTTTGACCAATTATTTTAGGATTAATATCAGGATTAATGTTTAAAATTATTAAACTAATAGTATAATAATTTAAAAAAACAGTGAAAAGACGATTTTGTTTAAAACAGAGACTTTTAATGAAGGACAAAAAGTTCAAACAACATTATTACACTATTATTATAATGATATTAAATATTAATTGTAATATAAAAGTAGAAAAGAAAAGAAAACTCCTAGAATTACTTGGATACACTATTCGTTGGCATTCTTTTGAATGTGACATGAAAGAAGAAGTGTTTAATTAAAATTCTATTTTCTATTTTAAGTACGATCATTCTTAAAAAGGTTATATATTCATCGGAAATCGAAAAATAAAGATATATACGAAATTATCTAAATTATGATTAGTAATTATGGTAACTTCGTACTATGCTACTAATTTTTTAAATTACCTATATAAATCTACATTCCTCATACTTATGAATTCGTAATTAGCATTATTTGCTCTCTAAAATAACTCACTTTTATTTCATTAGAAAAAGTAGTTCATTTGTTTAGTGTTATGATAAGTTCAAATCATCAAGCTCTGCCACATTACTATGTTTCAACAAATTTCACTGATCCAAATACGTATAATATTAATGCACATAATAGACCATACTTGGAGAATTTCTATCCTGCACTGATGGATGACACTACTCATAATCGCTTGTATCCCATCATAATTTTGTTTGATGAGATATTGCTATATCCGGAGAGAAGAAAGAAGGTCGAAGAGATTATGAAAACTACAGTTCATTGTGACACGATTAATGGAGGAGAAATATGTGTTATTCGTCGATGTGAATATGAGAATGATCAGACAATTACACTCTTGAATGTCAACATGAATATCACGCTAGCTGCATAAAGAAGTGGTTGTTAAAAGGGAAGAGATCTTGTCCAATTTGTAGGTCTTCAATTTCAACATCATAACCTTTCACTTGACATATTTGTGTTGTATTTGCCCTCATTAAACTCATATAGAATAGGTAAGTGTTTTAAATTGCTCTTTCATCTGTTTTAATTTATTTGTCTTAGATTTGACTCGTCTCCATTGCATCTTCTTTTTATTTCTTCAAGTTTAAAAATTATAATTATATACTTATAATTAAACTCATAGAGAATATATACTTCCTGCTATATATCCTTTAATTTAAAATCATAGGACAATAATATGAGGTAGTATAACATTTACTAATTTTAAATGTTTAATGATAATTATCAAATATAAATAAAAATGATTAATTAAAGTTTTATGGTGGTATAACATTGTCTCCTTATTCAAGTAAAACTTATATATGAAGTGTTGGAAAATTTAAGGGAGTTGGAAATTAGTTAAAGTCTTTATTTAATCTTTGATAAGAAATCATAATATATAACACTTGTAGATCAATTAGAATTTTATCTTATAATTTTATATTTTTTACAATTTGATTTTATTATTAGTAATATTTTAAATGTGGAAAAAAACGGAAGTAGTAATATTTACATGTAAAATTTCATACAAAAAAAGTTTTTGTTTTTGTATACATATTTTTGTGGTAAATATTAGTCATGCTATCACGATCCAAACCGCCGTGATTGGCACCCACACTAGCCCTCCGGTGGGAGAACCATTACTACAACTCAACTAAGCAACTTAACAAAAAACTAAGCATTTAACGATACGGAAGTAGGTTTAAATGACTAAAAGAAATTACGGAGTTCCAATAAACTCTGAAGGTCTAACAAAATAACTAATGCGGAAATTCAACCCCTAGAATTGACAGTCATTGTACCAAAACTTTGATTAACTAACAAGTCTATGAAAAGGGGGAGCGACCCCGAAAATTAAACAAAACAACCTAAACAAATAGTCTGAGTCCAAAAAGAGTGGACTTAAACGAGAAAGATCCATGGTAGCCTGAAAGAACTGACTCACCCTTGAATCCAGTTACGCCCATTAGTCTTTGTCACGACCCGAGCCTACACCCTGAAGGTGGCTGGCACTCGAGAATCATTGCTGGTTCCCAAGCAAACCCTCATCCTTGTTGACTACAAGCGGAAGACTAACTCAAGAATACAAAGCTTAAAAAAGTGAATAAAATTCAATGAAACTCAATTACAAAACTTTAACTCAAATTATTAACTCTGAATAAAATAGTATATTCAACTCGCCAGAAATAGGCAATTGAAGTCTTTAAAACATTTAACAAAATAAATGAAGCAGACTTCTCAAACTCTATTGTCTATCTATGAAGCCTCTAACTGACAAAGATGGAAGTCGGGACAAGATCCACGACATCCTAACAAATGATATAACTGAATGTACAAGTGGAACCCTCCGGAAGCAAGGAGGATCACCATAGCTAACTCGAACTCCATGTGGTATCAATGAAGCTCCTGTTGATGACCCTAAATACATGTATCTGGATCATGAAATGATACAGGCCAAATGGCTCAGTACGCAGAATGTACGAGCATGTAAGGGGAATTCTAAAGCATAAACATAGGCTTGAACTTGATAAAATGGAAACATACTTACCTCTCTCAACTCACTCAACTAACTCAACTCAGGAATAAGATACTCAATGCATGGAGTTCATGCGGAATTTATGAGCATGAACGACTCGACTCAAGGGTCCAAATAACATTATGGAACTCATGTATACGACTCTTCTCATTCTCATACTAACTTTATCAATACTCAATTCAAACCAATAGTTGGTCTCAAAGGATTCACAATTGAACTCAAAGACTTTCTTGAACTCTACTCTTAACTCTTACTTGAATTTGAATTATGAATTCAAGAGTTATGATTCATGATATGAAGGATCTCAATAATAATATAGCAATTTGATAATTTGGAATAGAACTTTTGAAAGAAACATGAACTCAAGAACTCAAAATCAACTTATCTCAACAATACTCAAATCTAGGGGTAGAGTCCTAGATTTCTCTTTTACTGATTTGAAAGTAGATGTAGGGAGTGAGGACGAACTAGTCCAACACTATGATAACCTTACATACCTGGAAGAACAAGGTTCTTGAAGAATCTTGGAGAAGAACTTGATTAAAAGCCTTGAAACCCTAACTTGAAGGTAAACGATCAAGAAAACCTTTCTTGAGATTCTTGAATTAGTTTCTTGAAATATCTATGACCAAGAATTATGATTTTCATTTGTGATTAATAATTGTATGGAGGATTTTGATTTGAAAAAAGTGGTATTCTTGGAGAAAGACTTACCTTGAAGAAGAATCTTGAAAAAAGATTGAAAGAATCTTGAATGGAGTCTTCTACTTTGATTTCTCCTTAGGGTTTTGCCCTAGGGTTTGAGAGAGAAGAGAACGATGGATTAAAAGATGAAAATCTGATTGTTTTGAGACTTTTATTAGTCAAGAAATTCATTTCTTGGAGGTAAAAAAACAAAAACAACCCTTTTTAATGTTTTCCCGTCGGCTAAATTCATAACAGCACTGTATAAGTTACTAAATAGTCATAACTTTTTACTCAGAAATTTGATTGACGCGAAATTGGTGGCGGTTGAAAGTAGATTCAAATACCTTTAATTTAATAGGTTATGGCTCACGTAACACTTTATATTCTAAGAGATAGTGTCGTTTGAAGTTGACCAAAGTAGAATCTTACATCAAAACTTAATCGATAAGAAAACTTCAAGAACACTTATCAATAACGCATCAAGAAATTAAATTGCTCGATATTTATGGATAGATTCACAAAAGAAACTCAAGATTGGTGTGTGAGTGAAAGAACCCAACGCTATGGAAGCTTACATACCTCTTAGGGATCAAACCCATGGCAAAAATCCGCAACAAAACTCAAGAACCTTGACGACCGCCTTGATCCTTTCCTCTTTTCTCCTCTTGAATCATCTCTCTAAAAGCCTAAACGCTTTTTGGGATGAATGAAACTAATTATAATAAGTTTAGACTCCTAAAAACGCTTAAATCCGATTGGGTAAGAAAAAGACCAAAATACCCCTCATATTTTTCGGGTAACATTCCTTAATTGGACAGCCCAACTTCAAATGGGCATATCTCCCTCATACGAGCTCAAAATTTGGCAAACTCGGTGGCGTTGGAAAGATAATTCGAAGCACTTTCATTGGATATCTTATGGAACACCTAACTCATCCTGTACTGAAGGTTATGGTCATTTGAAGTTGACCTAAAACTCATAACTTAAGCATAACTTGCAAAATTTCAGATTTTGCTATTTCTAATTTAGTTCTTTTTGAAACTCAAGGTGCTACATCTAGTGACCATAACACTCAAGAAATTTTAAATTCATCAGTAAAATCCTACTCGCAACGAATAATGGTTCGAGTCTTAGCTCAAAAGTTTTCCAAGGTGTTACAGTCTCCTATCTGAGGTCTATTAGTAGCCGCCTGAAGATGCCCTGTACTCAACAAAAAAAGAGCAAGTGCAGTACCAGTACACAACTACAGTGTACTAGTAGGATCTCCCATTAACATAATATACAATGAACAATCACAGAACAGTAAGCACACATATACAAAATACAAGGCTCAATTATCATTCTAGGAACAACATACAATTTCCCAATATCAATGACAGGTAAACATGAACATAGTAATCACAAGTGGTCCTCTTATGGAACCCACACCCAAACTATTAGTGTGTCGGAACGTGACACCCAATCCAATATATGTGTCGAAATGTGACACCCGATCCAATATATGTGTTGGAACGTGACACCGGATCCAATATATGTGTCGGAACGTGACATCCGATCCAATCAGCACTACCACAATCACAATCACATCCATAATGAACAATATCCAAATCATACAATCAAGTAACAGGTTCATGGCATGTATTGTTCACACATCATCATTTCATTAGATTGATTCACATTCCCTATTCACATACATGCACACATACAATTAACTAATTATCCGGCATATATCACACAACAGGAAATCAAACCATCACCTACCTCAAAACTAAGCTTGAATCCTCTTAAGACACTTGAGCCTTCCCTTTTCAGATTTTTTTCGCTTGTTCTTGGTCTAAAAACAGTTAAGTAATGAAAGGATCTATAAAAAAAAGGCATAATTTACTTGGATAATAATCAAACTATCAATCCTAGGCAAACCCAAGATCCCAATACTCAATTAGGGGTTTTCCACCATCAACTTCAGACCAAAACCCTCCCCTAATGATAATTACTCAAAATTCTAAGTTCTAAGAATCGAATTATTGATTAGGGGAGTAATTATCTTACCTTTAGCGCTAGAAATCGTGGAAAAGTGTCAAGAACTGCTCTAGTTTGCTCGCGACTATCCCACCACAGCGGGACCCAACCCACCACAGCGGCCCCGCCCTGGTGGAACTAACCCCGCTCTAGCGGCTTGCACAGAGACAGAGTGTTGGAATTTGATTTCCAAATTCCCATTTCTCAACACACCTTCAACCCTTGACGTTCAAAAACTACCCTTTCAAGCAAATATCATTTTCAGGAGTTCTACTTGCCCGAATTTGATTCTTTAAAGTCGTACATGCTACTTAACGTCTTGGCTATCCACTCATGTGATCAAATTCATCATTAAATCTCGCAGTCATTACCAGATTTCCCTAGATCTTACTTGACTTAGAGTTAGTCCAAGTCTGGCCTAGGCTAGAAATTTCCAAGTCACTACTCAAAAAATTTCTAGCCCAAATTCTTTCCCCATTGGCTTTTCCATAACGACGAAAACATGTCATTACAATAGATACCAATTTACCCATCACTCATCCCCGAGTTATAAACTAGGAGAACTGGCTAAGGCAAAAGTAGAGTAGTATCTGAATCGTCGAATAGCTGGGGATACTTATCTCGCATGTCCTTCTCGATTTCTAGAGTAGCTTCCTCAACTAGATGATGCTTCCATTGAACTTTCACGGACTTTATCTCCTTGGTCCTCATGATACTTCTTGAACATGTACACATATAACACTGGATGAGCTTTAGACAGGCTAGGCAGTAAAGCCAACCTATATTCCACCGGCCCTACACAGTCAAGAATCTCAAATGTCCCGATGTATCGAGGACTAAGCTTGTCCTTCTTGCCGAATCTCATCACCCCCTTTATGGGTGACACTTCTTAAAAGAACTTTCTCACCAACCTAAAATGTCTTGTCTTTTACCTTACGGTCTATATACTTTTTCTATCGACTCTGGACTGCTAGAAGCTTAGCTTGGATGTTTATCACCTTACCTTGAGCATCTTTCACCAAATCAACCCCCTAAGGGTTGCACATCTCCAGCCTCAAACCAACCAGTTGAATACCTACACATCCTCCCATACAATGTCTCAATGAAGTCATCTCAATACGCAAGTGATAAATATTTTTGTATGTAAACTTAACTAACAACAAAAGTGATTCCCAATAACCACCAAACTTAATTGTACACATGTCTGCAACATGTAATCAAGGACCTTGACACAATCATCAGGACGAATCATTTCGCACTTAAGCATGATAAAATTCTAAATCAATACTCGCTACAATTAGAAGTGACCCTGAACCAACCAACACACACTCATAATACCCAAACACTCATAGTTCTTATCAACATCTCCATCTCACAACATAAATTCCCATGAGCTTAAGTATAAAAATTTGATCTTTAAACATCATATACTCATCAATCGATATGTCCAAGCACACAAACCCTCTAACAACACTATCGAAAGCCTAATTTTAGTAATTGTGATTGTAGATTACCCTTAAGAATAGTAGAATTGGACCCAACGATATCTACATTCAACCAAGAGAACATCACAGGGTCGGTACACCTGATCCACCACCAAGGATCCACCCACAAAAGTGAAAACACACGTGAGCATAGCTAGTGAATAATACTCACAACCATGTACAAAATAAAATAGATGGTTACAAAAGAATTTGTGGAATAATTATTGAATAGCATTAAATGCTCTCTTTCGAAGAGTCGATACCTGCCCTTTCCATTCAGTTGACTCCACATACTCTTCACATCATTCCACTGGAGCCCACACTCTCAATACTAACAACAATCATAAACACTCCGACCATTTACCTTACTATAAACCAACACTTTTAAATGAAAACCTTTCCTAGGTACTTAACAATCAATAGTAATAAACTTTACGACTCAACCCAGTGGTAAGTTCTTTCAAATGCTCAATACCTGATACAATTGATCATTTCTAGCCTTGCTAATTCATACCTTGACAAAATATATCACCACGAATGTAGACTTACAATGAAAAAAAATTGAATTGTAAATTCAACCGTATAACACAATCCCCTTATCTATCAACATTAGCTTGTACCTTGAAGATTTTTATGAATTCATGGATCTTCATTTATCATTGATCGCATCTCCATCGATCTTACAATATCTTTCTCTAAAAATTAATTTGTACTCATTACTAAACTCAAAAACAAAAACAAAGCACTTATCATCACAATCGAGCAAATGTCTGTACACTTCTTCCTCAAGTTTTTTCCAATAGTTTTTAACCAATTTGATGAACCCGTGACACTATTACCATAGCCACAACAAAATGATTGAAATCATGCGTCTCTGAACCCAATTATCTACCCCTCTAAAGATACCTCTTTAGCCTTTGCAGAAAAACAAAATATTCTTGCTCTCGCCTCTCTCTAAAGGCTATACTACAACCCACTATTTTTTTTCTTCATTATGACTCTAGCTCTTTTAAATTCTATTTGAGTGGTGTCCCACCATCTCTTAAAGCTTTCCATACAATCACATTACTCACCAAATATTAGAAAACCACAACCTTAGATACTCGCAAGTCGTAATTACTATACAAAATTTGCTTAACCAACAATCTTATTATATAGTTGCATCCCATCACAATCTAATACAAACTCTTATTACAATTATGCTCAGTTAGCCCTGACTATCACTACGAAGTCAACCTTTTCATCGACATGACACCTCAAACTCATGTATGCCTATAAAATTCAAAAGATTAACCCAATTTTATACACACTTTCTTACTAAAATCTTCAATTGTCTTCACCCAAGTATACTCAATGGGACTTTCTTTATCCATATTCTTGTTATTCTGGTATCAATCCACTCCTTTATGGCTTAAGATAAAATCACCAGTCCTCATACTACCCTCCTTCTTAACAAACAAGATAGGAGCACTCCACGAGAAAGAACTGGGACAGATGAAACCTTTATCAAGAAGCTCTTGGATTTGAGCTTTAAGCTATCTCAATTATGCCGGAGCCATGCGATAAGGAGGAATGGAGGTCGGGTGAGTGCTCAATTCCAGTCAATGCAGAAATCTATATCTCTATCCGGAGGCATACTAGTCAAATCGATAGGAAACACTTCCTTGAATTCAGACACTACAGGAATAGATTCAATAGAGGGAGACTCAGCATCAACATCCCGAATATGAGCCAAATATGCCCAATACCCCTACCCCACCAGTATTTTTAGCTCGAATGAAGGGTATGACCTTAGTTGGCTTAGGCTTGTACACCTTTCCCACTCTAACTTTTCCCTATCGAGATCTCTAGAGTCACAAACTTAGTAGTGCAATTTAACACAACATAATGGGGGACAACCAAGTCATGCTTAAGGTTATATCAAAGTCGGTCATATCCAAAATAACCAAATCAGCCAAGTCTGAAAACCCATAAAAAAATTAGGACAAGCATGATATACATGGGTGACTATGAATGACTCTCCAACTGGGGTAGAAACATGGATGGGGGCATCAAGCACATTATAAACCACATCAAATCCCAAGGAAAACTGAACTGACACATATGAATAAGTAGAACCCGGATCAAACAAACTGGTAGCCATTCGGTCACGGACAAGAATAGAACCTATGATCTTTACATCAGACACCTCAATCTTGGTCTTGCTCGGAAAGGCATAAAACAGAGCCCTGTCATCTTGATAGGCAACCTCCTTGCCTGGCGACATTGCTCCCCTACATGCATTACCATTTCCCTGGCCTCCATGATTTCCTCCTCATATGCCCACGTTTTCCATAATTTTAACACACTTAATAACTTGACCAAGTAAGCATTGCTACTATTGTAGTAGTCGTATCATGACACTCTTTGATGTACACTCAATCTAGAAAATTGCGGTAGAGATTCTAACTTCTATTGTCGCAACATAATTTCATCATTACTAAGCAACCCATACATGTTATGACAACCAGACTAAATGCATTTCCCAAAGTAATGGTGTTCATTATCAATTTGTCCCTTACAAAACTTCTTCAATGTTTTCACATATAAGCTTAAATCTGTAAATATGACATTAATCACTTCACACAGCGACAAATTTGCTCTTTTAGACTGACGCAAAATGGAGTACCATATTTGGATAAGACACAAACTTTTGCCTTAAAGGTTGCAACAAATATATTATGTTGCTCTATATTCAAGAACTTATCTCTCCTCCAATCCCTCAAAGTTCAGGGTATATACTTCTCCATACAGAAAGCTATAAAATATTTCCCAAGTCATGAGTAGTGCATTTACTAGTCAGCACTCAACATGAGACCACCACAACATTTTGGTGTCTCCCTTGAACTGGTATATCATAAACTCAATACCAAATCACTCTACCTTGTCCATCTTATGAAGCACCTCATGACAATCAACAAGAAAATCATAATAATATTCATATTTAGTACCATGAAGAATAAAGGGTTCAACATTAAAACCTAATAAAAACCTCATGTTTTTTACTAGTCATTACATGCCCACATTGAATTGGGGAAACATGTTTATTTGGAAGGAAGCATGCTCTCTTCTAGTGTTGGTGTTACCATTTTTGTTGCTATAGTTCTGACCATAGAGTGAAGGAGGAAGGATACCAATTTGAATCACCTAGATACAAATTGGATTCAAGTAACAGCACGAAGAAAGAAAGAAATGAGTTTTCCTAAAGTCCTATAGCCTCTCGAAGAAACGTACAGACGTGTTCGTACCATTCCGCAAGACTCTACTAGACTCTTTTTGGTACAATGAGATCAATGAACCTAGGGCTCTGATACCAACTTTCTCATGACCCAGACTGCTGTGATTAGCACCCATACTAACCCTCCGGTGGGAGAACCATTACTATAACTCAGCTAAGCAACTTAACAAAAAACCAAACATTTAAATATATGGAAGAAGGTTTAAATGACTAAAAGAAAATATGGAGTTCCCATAAACACCGAAGGTCTAACAAAATAACTAATGCTAAAATTCAACCCCTAGAACTGAAAGTCATTGTACCAAAACCCTGATTAACTAACAAGTCTAAGAAACGAGGGCGCAACCCCACAAACTAAACAAAACAGCCTAAACAAATAGTCTGAGTTCGAAAAGAGTGGACTTAAACAAGAAAGATCCATGGCAGCCTGAAAGAACTGGCTCACCCTTGATTCGGTCACGCTCATTAGTCTCCTAACTGAGGTTTGTCAGTAGCTGTCTGAAGATGCCCCGTACTCAACAAAGAAAGAGCAAGTGCATTATCCATACAGAACCAAAGTGTATTGGTAGGATCACACGGCTACTACTATAAGTACAATATACAACAAACAATCACAACATAGTAGGCATAAGTACACAAAATACAAGGTTCAATTATCATTCTAGGAACAACATACAATTTCACAATATCAATGACAGGTAAACATAAACATAATTATAAGTGGTTCTCTGATGGAACCAAAACCCAAACTGTTAGTGTGTCAGAACGTGAAACTCGATCCAATATATGTGTCAGAACGTGACACCCGATCCAATATATGTGTCGGAACCTGACACTCGATCTAATATATGTGTCAGAACGTGACACCTGATCCAATATATATGTCAGAAGGTTACACCCGATCCAATATATATGTTGAAATATGACACCAGATTCAATCTATGTGTTGGTACATGACACCCGATCCAATTAGCATAACCATAATCACAATTACATCCATAACAAAAAATACTCAAATCTTACAATCAAATAAGAGGTTCATGTCATGTATTGCTCACACATCATCATTTCATTAGATGGATTCACATTCCCTATTCACATACATGCATGCATAAAATGAAGATTTTATCTGACATATATCACACAACAGAAAATCAAACTATCACCTACCTTGAAACCAAGCTTAAATCCTCCTAAGAGACTTGAGCCTTCCCTTCTGGATTCTTTCTGCTTGTTATTGGTCTAAAAATAGTTAAGTAATTCAAGGATCAATAAAAAAAATTCCTAATTTACCCGGATAATAATCAAATTATCAATCCTAGAGCAAACCTAAGATCCCAATACTCAATTAGGGCTTTTTCCACCATCAATTTCAGGCCAAAACCCTCCCTTGATGATTTCTAAGTTGTAAGAATCAAATTACGGATTAGGGGAGTAATTATCTTACCTTTAGCGCTAGAAATCGTGGAAAACTGTCAAGAACTTCTCTAGTTTCCCTCATAGCTCTCAAGAATAAAGTTTTGCAGAAAATAATGATTTTGGGGTGTTTCCCCAACTTAACTCGCAACTATCCCACCATAGCGGGACCCAACCCGCCACAGTGGCCCCGCCCTGGCGGAACTAACCCCACTCTGGCAGCTTGCACAAAGACAGAGAGTCAGAAGTTGAATTCCAAACTCCCATTTCGCAACACACCTTCTACCCTTGACGTTCAAAAACTACCCTTTCACACCAAGGTAAGTTTTGGGAGTTCTACTCACCCAAATTGGATTTCGTGAAGCTGTACAATCTCCTTGTGATTATATGTTTTGTGATATATGTTTGTTTTTGCTTCATTATGATACATGTATGTATGTGAATGTTACATTATGGATCACACTAATCATAAATGAGTATAGATGGATATTTGAATGCCATGAATCATGACTTGATGGTGATTATGAGAATATACTTATGATTGTGATTGTGGCTTGTTGAATGGATTAGGTGTTGTGTTCTGACACACTAACTGGGATCGATTGCCACGTACCAGCATAAACATTGGAACGAGTTTCACGATCCGACACACTAACTTGGAATGGGTACCAAGTATCGGTACACTAATAGTTTGGGTTTGGGTTCCATAAAAGGATCATTGACTTGGCATATATGTGTACTTGATTGTAATATTGATAATGTTGAATTAGGCATGTTTTTATGAAATGATTGGTGAATTGTACTTTATGTGCTTACGTGTGGGGATTGCGATGTTGTGAGTTATTTGGAGATATTTGGTTGTGTAATGAATTGTGAATGGTAGAGTCCCAATTCGGGTTGTAGTATGGAAAAAAGAGGAACTAAGGGTCCCGATGCTACCCTTGTTAGTTAGAATGAGGTCATGGGTATTGTTGTTGAGGTTAGGGGATGGTAATATAAATGGATGGTAAGCATTGATAGTCGTAATGTGCGGTCATAAGTTGAGTGGAGACGAGGAAAAACGTAAGGGTGTATCGTGAATGGGTGGTTGGATTGGTAGTAATATATCCGAAACTTCCTTAGAGGATAGAATGATTAAGGGTAATCATGAAAGAACCGAGTAAGGGGTTAGATGGAAGTGAACTAGTATGATATTAATATCCGAGAGGGCAAGGGCAGTCCAAAATATGAAGGTGGAGGAGCGATTAGTCTTATTGCATGTTTTTGCCAGTTGATTTCTTATATTATGCAGTGGGCATTCGAGTTGATCGATGATGCCTACCAGCATATGTGGTTGTACGGATACTACTCATTCTATGCCTTTTTGGGCAATAGCTATGGTTGCAGGATCAGTGATGTTCCATATGTGAAGATAACGACAAATCTCCAGCAACTTTTATTTTCCTTCCGCATAATGGAAGCTGTGTCTTTTTTTTTGTATTATGTCTTACCTTGTACTCTTAGTATCTCTTGTACCTATTTAGACTAGATCCCTAAGGTGTTAATTACTTTAAAAGTCTTAACCTTGAGTCGTTTTAATCTCTTGTTTTTATAACAATATTATATGAATTTCCTTATTTTGATAGTTTTCTTAATTTCCCGCATGATTTAACCATTAGGAATTGAGTGTTCTCCTATTTAGGTGTTAGAGTAGGTGCCCACACAACCTGGTGGTTGGGTCATGACAAACTAGTATCATAGCCCAGGTTAACGGTCTCCCAGTACAAGAGCAGTATGTGGACTAGACTCTTGCGGATTGGTGTGTTGACGTCCACATCTAATCTTCAAGAAGCTATGAAACATTCTAGGAAGTTGTTGCACCCTTTCTATCATTTCGTTCGAGTGTCACTTGTGGTATGAATTGAGACCAATTAGCATCTCCCGATTTCAATTGGTATCTCATCAAAGTGAGTTAGACGGTGTGGTCACGACTGAAGGGACACAATCAAAGAAAATTAGAACTGAGAAGGTTCTAATTAGTATCTGGCCTTAGAGGTTGTACAAAGATATGGATGATCATTAATGGTCTTCTATGGATGCGAACTAACTAATAATTTGGAAGTGTTGTGATGTATAGTTTGTAACTGTGGAAGTGTGCTTCTTGCTGTCTGAATTAACTGCGAATGTGGAAAGTGTTTGACCTGGACATGCTGATATGATTGTGTATACAATAATTTCGTGTCTGAACCTTGATATGTGCAATATGTGGCCGAATTGTTAAAATTATGTGCCTTGTAACTGCTTGAATATCATGAAACTTGTTGTGAAAGGAAAATCATCACGGGGTTGGGTGAAAGGGTCTAGATAGACTACAATGTGATTCGTAAATGGAATCTAGACGTGTGTTGCAACCCATCAATAACCGTGTGAGTGTCTGGGTGTATCCTGGTGATATGCGTGTCGTAGTGTTGAAATGATGTAACAGGATTCTGAAGTGCGTACTCCGTTGGGTTGACCCGGGGTAGACAATGACTATCCTAACTAAGAGGATTATCGTAAAGTGCCTAGTTCTAGCTGGGGATCAATGGGAAATTTTAGAAGCGATAAAAACCCCAGGAAAATTTTAGCTTGGGTTCTGGTTCCGTTTGAGCCGCTGGGGCGATCTTATCCCCGCCGGTGGGAGATCACCAGAGTGGGATTTCTCCCGCCAGAGCAGGACAGGGCGAGGCAGAACCTCAGCCCTATCTCTTCTATTTTCCTATGTTACCATATAAACCTCAAAATCATATATAACTTAACCCTGCAATTCAATCAGTGCTCAACAATCGAAAAACCAAATATAAAAACCTAGCAATTAATTACTAGCTGCGAAAAATAGCAGAAAACTAGCATCCATGTGCTGCAAAAAGTATGGGAAAAATGAAAATAGAGTATTGTTCATTACAAGCCCAAGAGGGGTAGAAACCCGATGAATAACCCTGGGAATGAGAAGTCTCGCTGTCAGACCCTATATCCGCTGGCGCTGTCTCGTCAGCCCAAGCGTCACTTAACCAAGAAAACTCCCGGAAGTCCTCTGTCTCAAGCATATGGAGCTTGTGCTGAGGGGTGACACATGATAAAAAAACCTTAAGAGTCTTCCACATCCGGCCCAGCAGACGATCTCTCTCCAAGTTCTTCTTTTTCTCCCATCGCAGCTGGCGGCGGAGCATCTTCTATTTGAGGGCAGTGGCGGGTGGAACTGAGGTATTACCTGGGAGCCCCAAAATTTTTGTCGAACGATCGCCAGATCCACCTCCACAAGAGCACTGGAAAACAGGGGCTGAGACTGAGTAGGAAGGATATTGTTGGCCTCGTCCTCTTTCCCTCCTTCGGGGTCCACCTCCGCAGCTGCCTGACTGCTGTTGGCTCTGTCTGTCCTTCTCCTCTTGTTCCTGGAGGTAGAACCCTGCCTAATCAAAAGAGGGTGTAAAGGGGGGTCTATAGGGAATACCTCGTTAGTGTCTGGGAGTGGCACTCTCGCCCAATTGCACAACGCAGTCACCAGTCCAGGCAAGAAGAATGCCTTTTTATTACCTCAATAGAACACCATCCATTCTGAAATCATCTGTGAGCCCACGTTCAGCCCTATGCCCTGCATCGCGCACGCCACTACCAAATCCTGAGGAAATGTCACGTCGGTGCGGTTACCCGATGGGCAGATCCTCTTGGTAACTAAGTGTAGCCACCTCTTAGCATCCCGTGACCAGTTGGTGCTAGTAATGCCCTCCGTAGTAGCCTAGTAAACTTTGTCCCTGCGTGTAGGCTCTACCAGCATTTCCCGCAACCAACCTAAGTCTATCTCCTGCAGCTTAGCATCGTACTCTGTGTTGGGGACCTCGGGCACCTCGAGTACGTCATTTATGAAGGGAGCGTTCAAGGGGATGTCCACTCCTCAGATGCAGATAATAGAGTGAGGATCGTCTCAGTGAACAGTAGGCAGGACGGCGTAGAACTCCATTACCCAGGTGGAACGAGCAGCAGGGGGAGCCTCTGTCAGTGGGGCCCAACCAAACTCCATAAGCCGAGCATGAAAGGTAGGTGCCTTCTCATCCAAATTTAATAAGTGGAAACCCCGCTTGCAACAGAATTTAGTGTTCCGATGGTCATGGTACTGTTCCCGACTAGCAGCATCAGGAAACCGGACGAAGGGGAAATTTTCCTCGTTGATACCAACCATTTAAAGAAGCCTGCAAAAAGTTAATAGGCATGTTAGAACTCGATAGGATTAGATAATATTTGGGGTAATGGAAAAATGAGTTTTCTAGCCTTAAGGGGACCAGGCCACTGTTTCCCCATGTCCCGCCACAGCGGCCAAATTTCTGCCAGAGCGGGATGATGGAGGCCGCCATAGCGGGATGAAGGTCGCTAGGGCGGCCTTCATCTGGATGAACTCCAATCACGATCATGGCACATCCTCGTCCCAAAACCCTCATTTTCCACAGAATATCAGCAGATCAGAGTATATTAAGTACCCTAGAACTTAAATATACTATCATTTCAACAAAATAACGCCCAAATTTGAGTTTTGAACCATGCAACCTTTCAACTTCCCCCAACCATTTTTGTACCGATTTGACCGTATTTTGACGAAAACCTTACACCCAGGACGTTGGGAACGTAAGGGAAGCTCTTATGCTACATTTTTCTATCAAACTAGCAACCTATGTTCATTTTCGAAAATACTCCCAAAAAGCCTATTATACCCAATCAGTTAGGATCATGCAACCGTAGTTAAGTAAGTACGAAAGTAAAGAGCATAAGGAACACAAAATTTACCTTATAAATGACGTTCGGAGTAAAGCGATCGAGGGGTTTTTTGAAGTTTTGGGATAGTTTAGGAAGAAATGGGGGGAAATTTTATTTTTCCTCCTATGTGTTGTTTTCCGATCTCCCGCTATAGTGGAAGATCCCTCGCCACGGTGGGCCCTTCTCAATCGAAGGGCTGCCGCCCTGGCGGGGTCAGGCTGTGTAATGTGGACGTGTTCATTTCTTAGTGTGTTGCCTTAAATTCCTAACCGCTCCTTTGAGTGTAGCACCTTCGTGTTTTGAATTTTGAGAAGTCACCATCCTTGGGTGTTCTGTGAGGGCCCAATTCGTTAGCTTAGAGGTACTTCGAGAAGGGCACAATTTTATCTGTTCACTAGTCATTTGGGGATGAACAAGGGGTAAATTGGTATCTATTGTAACGACCAAAACCATTGTATTTAGGAAAAGCAAAACATCAGGAAAATGTTGCGGCCACTATCCCGCCAGGGAGGGCCAGATACCGCTAGGGCGGCAGTGCCACAGTGGGGTAAGTAACCGCCAGAGCAAGATAGGCGAGGCAGAATGTAAATTACGCGAAACATTATTTTCTCCTTCTTCCAAAAACACCTAATTTAGACGTCAATCACATCAGAAATCCTCCAAATGCTGCTCTAGGATTAGGAAGGAAGGAGGAAGGGAATTCTAGCGTAAGGAGATCGATGACTTGCGGATTCTTGGCCAAATTTACCATCTTGTCGCCCAAAAACCCGAATTGGAGCTATAATTTCGTGCAACAGCTTGGTGCCTAGGTAGGCTAGGTTATTAATTGAGTAGTTATAAACCTATTCTCACTTCGTAGTATAATTTTAATCAAGGGTACAATTTATGCAGAGGCCTTCGTGCACTGAAGAAAAGATGACTAAATCGTAGGAAGAAGTCTTAGACGATGAACTAGGGTTAAGTGATGGTTGTGATTTCATTTTGTGTGATATATATTTGTTATTGCTTCATTATGATACATGTACATGTGTGAATGTTACATTATGGATCACACTAATCGTAAATAAGGATAGACGGATAATTGAATGCCATGAATCGTGACTTGATGGTATGATTATGAGAATATACTTGTGATTGTGATTATGGCTTGTTGAATGGATCTGGTGTTGCGTTCCGAGACACTAATTGAGATCGGTTGTCACGTACCGGCATAAACATTGGAACAGGTGTCACGACCCGACATACTAACTTGGAATGGGTACCATGTACCGGTACACTAACAATTTGGGTTTGGGTTCCATGAGAGGTCCATTGACTTCACATATATGTGTACTTGCTCGTATTATTGATAATTTGGAATTGGGGATGTTTTTCTGAAATGATTGGTGTATTGTACTTTATATTCTTACATGTAGGGATTGCGATGTTTTGAGTTGTTTGGAGATATCTGGTTGTGTAATGAATTGTGAATGGTAGAGTCCCAGTTCGGGTTGTAGTATGGAAAAAGGGGGAACTAAGGGTCCCGGTGCTTTTCTTGTTAGTTAGAATGAAGTCGTGGGTATTGTTGTTGAGGTTAGGGGATGGTAATATAAACGGATGGTAAGCATTGATAGTCATAATGTGGGATCATAAATTGAGTGGAGACAAGGAAAAACTTAAGGGTGTATCATGAATGGGTGGTTGGGTTGGTAGTAATATATCTTGAACTTCCTTAGGGGATAAAATGATTAAGTGTAATCAAGAAAGAAGCGAGTAAGTGGTTAGAGGCAAGTGAACTAGTTTGATATTTATATCTAGGAGGGCAAGGGCAGTCCAAAATATGAAGGTGGAGGAGCGGTTAGTCTTATTACATGTTTTCGCCAGTTGATTTCTTATATTATGCGGTGGGCATTCGGGTTGACCAATGATGCCTACCAGTACGTGTGGTTATACTGATACTCCTCTTGCTATGCCTTTTTGGGCATAGTCATGGTTGCAAGGTCAATGATGTTCCATAGGTGAAGACAGCGACAAATCTCCAGCAGCTTCTATTTTCCTTCCGCATAATGGAAGCTCTGTCTTTTTTTTTTTTTTGTATTATGTCTCACCTTGTACTCTTAGTACCTCTTGTACATGTTTAGACTAGATCCCTGGGGTGTTAATTACTTTACAAGTCTTAACCTTGAATCGTTTTAAACACTTGTTTTTATAACAATATTATATGAAGTTCCTTATTTCGACAATTTTCTTAATTTGCTGCATGATTTAACCCTTGGGAATCGAGGGTTCTCCTATCTAAGTGTTAGAGTAGATGCCCGCACGGCCCGGTGGGTTGGGTCGTGACAAGATAAAAATTCTAATTGATCTACAAGTGTTATATATTATGATTTCTTATCAAGATTAAATAGGGACTTTAACTAATTTCCAGATCCCTTAAGTTTTCCAACACTCCATATATATATTTTACTTGAATGAAGAGACAAGGTTATACCACCTCAAAACTTTTAATTAATCATTTTTATTCATATTTGATCATTTTCATTAAACATATAAAATTAGTAAATGTTATACTACCTCATATTATTGTCCTTTAATTTTAAATTAAAGGATAGATAGCAAGAAGTATATATTGTATATGAGTTTAATTATAAGTATATAATTATAAGTTTTGAACTTGAGGAATTAAAATAAAGATGCAATGGAGACGAGTCAAATCTAAGACAATTACATTAAAACCGATGAAAGAGCAATTCAAAACACTTATCTATTCTATATGAGTTTAATAAGGACAAATACAACACAAGGATGTCAAGTGAAAGGTGATGATGTTGAAATAGAAGACCTACAAATTGGACAAGATCTCTTCCTTTTAACAACCATTACTTTATGCAGCTTGCGTGATATTCATGTTGACATTCAAGAGTGCTAATTGTCTCATCATTCACATATTCACATCGACAAATAACACATATTTCTCCTCCATTATTTGTATCATAATGAACTCTTGTTTTCATAATCTCTTCCGCCTATTTTCTTCTCTTCGGATATTGCAATATCCCATCAAATGAAATTTGAACATTATTATATGCATAGAGGGGATACAAGCGATTATGAGTAGTGTCATCCATCACTGCATGATAGAAATTATCCAAGTATGGTCTATTCTGTCCATTAATATTATACGTATTTGGATCAGTTAAATTTGATGAAACATAGTAATGTGGCAGAGCCTGATGATTTGAACTCATCATAACACTAAACAGGTGAACTAGTTTTTTCAATGAAATAGAAGTGAGTTATTTTAGAGAGAAAATACTTCTAATTATGAATTCATAAGTATGAGGAATATAAATTTATATAGGTTTTAAAAAATTAGAAGCGTAGTACGAAGTTACCATAATTACTAATCATAATTTAGATAATTTCGTATTTATCTTTAATTTTTGATTTTCCATTAATATGTAACCTTTTAGTAAGGATTGTACTTAAAATAGAAAATAGAATTTTAGTTAAAACCTCTTCTTTTATGTCACATTCAAAAGAATGCTAACGAATAGTGCAACAGGAATCCAAGTAATTGTAGGAGTCTGCGCTTTTTCTTTTCTATTTTATATTACAATTAATATTTAATATCATTAGAATAATAGTATAATAATTAAAGAAAAATAATGAAAAAATGATTTTGTAGATTTTGTCTTAAGTAGAGTCTTTTAATGAACGGAAAAAGGTTCAAACAACATTTTTAACTTCTAAGGACCTTAATGCTTTTAATATAGTATACATATTTGGATCAGTTAAATTTGTTGAAATATAGTAATGTAGCATAACTTGATGATTTGAAGCACGATTTGAACTCATGATAACACTTTTCATGATCCAAAACGAGTCATGAGTGGCACACACTTAACCTCCTAGGTGGGCGAACCAACGAATTCAACCCCAACTTATATCAATTGTTCGACTTATGAAAATGAACCATAATGAGGAAGCTAAAAACTTATTAAAGTAACCAATAAAAGAAACCTCTAGAGTCTATTACATATTATTCTCAAAACCTGAAAGTCATCACATCAAGGACATCTATTTTCAAAATACCAAGTCTAAGAGTATTAAAGACACCAAAATAAATAAGTAGGATGGTCTATGGCTGAAATTTAAGGATATCATGCTACGACTGAGAGAATCCAACACGAGCTAGAAGGAATAGCACACCCTGAAATTTGATGTGCTAGAAACTTGCTAGAGCTAAGGGTGAGTCGAAGTCGATGGTACACTTGATGCAGTCCACAAAAGAAAAACGAAGTAAACACAAGTAGGGGTCAGTACAGGGCAACATGTACTGAGTAGATATCATCGGCCAACTCAAAATAGAAACTACTATGCAGTGAGTAATAGTATAAAATAAACTATGACACTTAGCAGATGGCAAACAACAAACAACATGAACAAGTGGAGTAATTAATCAAAAATATCATGACACACATGAGGAATCACACCTCCACACCAAGGTCTCTTGAGAATTGAGTTCTTTAAGATTGAGTATATTAAGTTGTTTAACATGTTTTCCTTTAATTTTATCATGTCGGAACGTGACACCCGATCCAATAATATTGTGCCGGCTTGTGGCACCCGATCTAAATATGTCATGTCGAAACGTCACACCCGAGCTAATAATATCGTGCCGGCTCGTGGAACCCGATCCAAATACACCGTTAATTTATTGTTCGTTATCACCGCTTTTCACTTCATTAATAATATTTCATCAAACCTTCTGTATTCCAGGCATTACTTTAATGGAGAAAAATTCTAGATTATGGATTGCATGGTCTTGGGATTTCAGACCAATCACACTTACACATAAATTATGCAAACCACAACAACGAAGTACATAGAAAAAAATTTACAATATCACTCAATGACTATCAATCACTATTAAGAGTCTATCTATCACATAGAATAAACCGTAACCTACCTCCACCGAAAGAGCTAAAGTCAGGCAAGCTACTTCTCCAATGCTTTTCCTTTCCTCTGTAACACACTGTCTTAGAAAAATCTAGATTTAGAAAGTGCTAAATTTGGAAAGATACAATTTGAAAATTTTGGCAAGTTACACTAAGTTATGAGTTTTGGTCAACTTTAGACGACCATAACTTTCAATACATGATGAGTTAGGTGACCCATAAGATATAAAATGAAAGGTCTTGGAATCATCTTTCGAATGCCACCAAGTTTGTTAAATTGTGAGCTCGTATGAGGGAGATATGCCCGTTTGAAGTCAGGTTGTCCAATTAAGGAAAGTTACCCGAATTAGTGAGGGGTATTTTGGTCTTTTCTTACCTAATTAGATTAATTCGAAATTAGTATTATTTTTGGGGTCAAGTCTGATTTAATTCAGTTTTCATAATCCAAATTTACGCTAGGGTTTTGAGAGGAGTTCAAGAAGAGGAGAAAAGGAGAAAAGTTAAGGCGTTCGATCTACTTTGTTGCCCGATGGGATCCACATTTTCTCTTAGTAGAGTTTGCCTACTACAAAAATTATCACTCCAGTATTCAGATGTCCTAATTTAAAGAGTTGTATGTCAAATGGTGTAGATTTTATCAATTAGTTTGATTCATCTCAGATGGACTCTTTAGATGCAAATTTTCTTAGAGATGCTATAGAGCAGGTCTGTATGATTCAGGGTAAACTGTTGATGGTCCAAAGTTGACATAAAAGTTATACAAATCAGAGAGTTTGAGCCCTAGTGTTTATGAAGGGTGATCATGTTTGGCTCTGAGTGTCACCCATAAAGGGTGTGATGAGGTTCAAAAAGAATGGAAAGCTTAGCCCTAGATTCATATGTCTTTTTGAGATTTTGAGCCAAGTGGAGAGGTGGCCTATAAGTTAGTCTTGCCACCTAGCTTATCAATTGTGCATCTTGTATTTCATGTCTCCATGCTTCAAAAGTACGTGCCAGATGAGTCGATGTACTTTCACTTGATTCAATAGCATTGGATCTATCATTTGAGGAGGAGCCTTCAGTGAAGGTGTAGTGGAAATGCCATTTAGTTTTTGAGCCGACTTGGGAGACAGAGTTCGATATGCGTGACAAATATCTTTAATTTTTTGAGGCTTCAGGTACTTTCTTTTACTTTATGTTCGAGAATGAATATAGATTTTAGTGGTGGAAAATCTAATGACCCGGTCGATTATTTTTTGCCAATTTTCATCAAAAGCCATTTTTGAATGTGTTTTGGAAGTGGTTTTGAGTAAAACTTGTGAATTAGGAAATTTTAAAATTTTGAATGGCAAAAGTTGTTAAAAAGTGGTTTTCGGCGTCTTATAGAGTTTTGAGTCAAAATAGAATTCCATGGATTCCATCAGTTCCTGAAGGTGGAAATTGGTTTGAGAGAGTTTTTAGTTTCAGTATTAGAGTGTTTTTGAGGATTTGAGGTCCTAAGTTAGAAAATTGTGTAATTTAGACTTTGCATTAGTTTTAGTCAATATTCAGGGTTCATATGCTCGAATCAGAACTTTTAGTGGCGGTGGCGGTGGCGGTGGCGGTGGGGGGGGGGAAGGGTGGGGGGGTAGCGGTGGTGGTGGTGGCGGCGTTGGCGGCGACGACGGCAGTGGTGGTGGTGATAATAATAATAATGATGATGATAATAATAATAACAACAACAACAACAACAACAACAACAACAATAACAACAACAACAACAACAACAACAATAACAATAATAATAATAATAATAAAATAATAATAATAATAATAATTATAATAATAATAAAATAATAATAATAATATTGATAATAATAAATAAATAAATAAAATGATATTATATTGAACCACATCCTTGAGATGATACCAGTAGAACAAAATGCATAATTACTAGAATTGCCAAAGCATGAGGAAATCAAAACAACAGTTTTTTGGGCCAAGTGCAGAGAGTACTGGAGGACTTGATGGCTACACAGGAAAGTTTTATCAAGCTTGTTGGGATAGAATTGCTAACGATATGACAAAAATGGTAAAATCTTTCTTTTGTGGACACAAGTTACCTAGAGACATTACATGTACCAATCTGATTTTAATTCCCAAGAAGAAAGAAATCACCACTTTTTCAGATATGAGACCTATTAGTCTTAAGCAATTTTACCAGCAAGGTTATTTCAAGAATCATTCATGAGAGAATAGTTAAGTTGCCACCAACACTTATCTCGCCGCAACAATCAGGCATTGTTAAAGGCATAAATATTGTGGAGAACATATTATTAGTCCAAGAAAACAGTTCATGATATCAGAATTAGAGGTAAGCCACCCAATGTTGTAATAAAGCTAGACATGGAAAAAGCTTATGATAGAGTATCATGGCTTTTCTTGACTAACGTTATAAGGAAGATGGGTTGTGGGGAGATACTGATAGACATGGTGTACAAAATTATATCCAACAACTGGTACTCTATACTAGTTAATGGACAACCAAAGGGGTTCTTTAAGTCTACGAGTGGACTGAAACAAGGAGACCCTTTATCACCAACATTATTCATATTGACTGCATAATGCTTATCCAGAGCATTGAATGCACTTTATCTAAATAATAGGTACAAGGAATATGGAATGCCACAATGGAGTCCGTATGTGAATCATCTAGCCTATGCTAATGATACTATCATATTTGCTTCAGTAGACAAATACTCTCTAGAAATGATTATGAACACTTAAGTAGATTATGATAAAGTTAGTGGGCAATTGATCAACAAATCAAAGAGCGTTGTCTTCATGCATCATTAAACCTCACAAAGATTAGTGGATTAGGTGTTTTCAGTAACTCACATCCCAAAAAAAGATTTTCCTTTCACCTATTTGGGAGTACCCGTGTATTATAGTATAAGACAAAATATCTTTTATAAAGAGTTGTTGGATAAAGTGCAAAACAGATTGAGTTCCTGGATTAGAAAATTGCTAACTATTGGAGGAAGAATAAAACTAATACAGGTTGTCCTACAGAGTATGCCTATTCACCTCTTATCAACTTGTGATCCTCCTTCTGGAGTTATAGCCCAACTTCAGAGAATATTTGTAAAGTTTTTCTGGAGCAATTCAGTTGGTAACTCGAGTAGACACTGGACCACATTTACAGTACTATGCCCCCCACAAGAGGAAGGAGGAGTAGGGTTTAGAAGTTTGCAAGACATTTCTAAAGCTTGCTTTGCAAAGTTATGATGGAATATGAGGAGTAAAGAATCATTATGGAGGATCTACATGAGTAACAAATAGTTGAAAAAGAATCATTCAGTAGTGACAGAAACTAACACAAGCACCTATATTTGGAAGAAAATGCTCAAGTGCAGAGATGAAACATAAACTTAGATTTGGTGGCTAATCAAGCAAGGTAATTGTTATTTCTGGCTAGATAACTGGAATGTGTTAGGAGCACTATATAAAATCATCCCCCATGCTTTAAATATGATCAAACTCTGATTTTGGTCAAACAAGCAGTTGAAGCAGGTCACTGGAATGAAGAGTTATTGAGGAGTCTACTACCTTAAGACTTGGTAGAACATATTCTACATAGAGTTTGCCCACCAATAGATACAGAGGAATTGAACAAACCTTACTGGAAATTGGAAATAAGTGGAAAATTTACGGTAAGTGATAAACGCTCAACTACCCCTCATCCAATACCAGGCGTAGGCGATCGTAATCTAGTATATAACCCAATGGAAGGTTGGAGTCGAACCCACAGGGAGCGGTACCATATCGAATTCAATTAGGAAGTAAAGCTTATGGTTTAGTTGGTTATAGAAGTAGACATTGTCAAAATAAAACAAACTAATTTAAAGGATTCACAATGACTGTCATATGGGGGGGGGGGGTTTAAAAGTGTCAATTAAAAACTACGATAATCACAATAACAGGGGAGATAATAAAATAGAGAGAAATTATTGGGGATGTGATCGATTATAGGCTAATTTATCTATATGGGTAATTGTATATTACCAACAATTTGCTAAATCTCAGTGGGTAGGCTAGGCTTTAGATACAATAGATTTCTCTCGAACAACTATTACGATTCAGGCGAGTTCTCTTGAACCTCGACAAGCTTAACACTATAAACAATCCAAAACCTTAATTTATCTACTCTCTCAAGCTAGATAGGTAGAAGTCAGTTAAGATTCACTCTCTCGAGTTGAACCCACAACAACCCAAATACTACAATCATCAACCAATAGCTTTGGTTTTAAAACCTCTCTCTCGAGCAAGCTCAAAACACTAAATTAGAACTGCATTTGCAACTACAATTCATAAATTTACACTCAGCTATCAATTAAACCCACTTGAAAACAACATTTAGATTAGTAAATAACAATACTCATAAGCTAATTAAGCAAATAATCACATGATCACACCCCAAGAATTGAGGTTTTAGCTACACATCATAAAAAGGAAGAAATCAATACCAATTATGTTCTCCATAATCTGGGTATTTCAATCCAAGTCTTTACAATGATCCAAAATGCTCAAAATCAAAAACCCACGTTGAAATCTACTTGAAAACTCCTTCAACAAGGATCTACAATGGAGAAAAATACTCAGGAAAATATTGTAACTCACACTTGATCCAACTCCTTTTTTCTGCTTTTAAAAATTCAATTTATAGTTTCCCAAATTTTGACTGCCAGGTCTATTGGGCGAGATAAGTCGAGCATCGTTGACCCAGTCGGCGATATGCCAATCGCTCCCATTCGTATTTGGTTGTCTGTGGCTCTTTATCCTCATGGGTTCTATGACTTTAGGCGATCCCAATTTGTGTCGCCGATCCACTTGACAATTCGCCAAGTTTCCAAATCCATCGCCAAGTTGGCTTCTCCCCAGGGCTAGCCGTATGGAACTTTAGGCGAGGTGAAGTTCCACTCGGCAAGTCGCCGAGTGGTTTTGGCGATTCTTAGCCTTTTGCTATCTTCAGCCTTTTTAATCTTTTTAGCTCCTTTTTCACCCGGTAATGTCCATGCCTTGCTCCTTTTGCCTTCTTTGCTATGAATCAACATTTTAACATCAGTTCAGAGCATAAATTAGGCATTTGAGGACAATAAATTATCAAAACAAAGCCCTAAATGAGTCAAAATCTCAGACTTATCAGTAAGCACTGCCTTCTAACTTACTACACAGAGACAGGAAGTCAACAAACTATACAACCTCATGTCAATTAATATTTCATTCTTTATGTGGAAACTACAAAAAGCTAAAATTCCCTTAGACGATATATTAAAGAAGTGGGGAAATCAGTTCTCGTCCTAATATTAATGTTGTGATAGTCCCAAAGTGGAAGATATACCTCATGCTTTTCTACATTCTCCTACAACCCAAATGGTATGGAAACATTTTTTTAGACCAGTAGGTATTAATATTGAGAATCTTCTCTTATCTCAAGTGATTAATGAATGGTGGGAGATAAATGCACATCAACAAGTTAAGTATATATGTCAAGTTGTCCCCTCTATCATAGTTTGGGAATTATGGAAGAGGAGAAACACACTAAGACATGGAGAGGGGGGGGGGGGAAGAGTGCCAATAATAAGTTGGTCTATCAGATAATGCATACTCTGATCCTTTTCATTAAGACAAGGAGGAAGAATTGTAGATATATTTCATATAATTGGAGTACATTAGTGGATGCTTTATTTAAGTACAATCCTGCAGTCAAGGTAATCAAAGTAACTTGAAAACCACCAAACACAATATGGATTAAGGTGAATACAAATGGGGCGTCTAAAGGTAACACGGGAAGGAGTTTGTCACGACCCAATCCATCGGGCCGTGCGGGCACCTATTCTAACACCTAAGTAGGAAGACCCTTAATTCCCAAACGGTTAAAGTCATGCGAAAGATTAAGAAAACTGGAAATAAAAGGAATTTCATTGGATTTGTACAAAATAAGGAGTTTAACAATCCAAGTTTAATTTACCAAATAAATTACACCTCCAAGGATCTAGTCTAAATAGGTACAAGAGCTTCTAAGATTAAAAGCTACAAAATAAAGTAACTAATGACACAACTTCCACCACAAGTAAGGAAGAATAGAAGTTGTTGGAGATTGTCTTTGTCTTTACCTATGAAACATCATTGACCCTGCAACCAGACTATGCCCAAAGGCATAGCAAGAGTAGTATCAGTACAAAACACATGTACTGGTACGCATCATCGGTCAACCCGATACCCACCGCATAATATAAGGAAATCAACCGGCAGGAAACATGCAATAGAAAAGTACACCCCTCCACTTTTATCCTCTTGCCTTTACAATTCACATATACCTTAAACAAACTAACACTTAACTACAACCCCTAGTCTATCACCCTACTTCACTCCGATCTTGATCATAGCTTAAGCGTTCTATCTCATAGAGGAGTTCCCGAATACAACCACTACCAACCCGACCAACCGCTCACGACATACCCTCGCTTCCTTTGCATCACATATCATCCCTTTACTACACAATATACTCTATCCAGGCTCGCTAACTGTTTTGAATACGAATCCCCTTCCCGAGGTAAGATCTAACTACCTTTTGGATCATGAACACTACCACCACATTCCATTATTTAAGAACACAAACAACCCTCTAACCATAGCTGGTAATAACACCTGGACCCTCGGTCTCCACTTACCAGACCTCATAC